>PVJX010007070.1:0-73270 GCA_004027295.1 Dolichotis patagonum | reverse complement strand
GAAAGTGCTCTAAAGGATGTAACTGAATATATGTTTCAGTGTCTAAGATGGATGACCACATTACTGTTTTTGTTGGATTGTTGAGCAGAACTGTTAATAGTCTCACTGTTTGAATGTCTACTTTGTGTGCTTTAATTTTGTAACTTGAACAACTATTTCCAATGATGACAGTATGTGACCTATCAAGTGGTGATTTCTTAGTGTTTTTGTTTTTGTTTTGTTGTTGTTATTATGGTTCTTTCATTTTTTTGCCTTTGGAATTCTGTATTGTTGCTACCCTTTTTCTGTTTTGTTTGGTTGTTTTCTTTTTTGATTTTTCCCTTTAAATAAAATTTAAAAAAAAAAGAAAAGAAAAAACCATTTTCCCCATACTGGTCTCAAACTCATAGCGACCCTCCTGCCTCAGCCTCCAGAGTGCTAGGAGTAGGGGCATGGCCACCATGCCCAGCCCTGAAAGTTATCTTTAAACCTCAGGTGTCAGAAGCCTGACAACACTAACAATGCATAGCTTTGTGTAGGGCCCTAGGCAGAATGCGTGTGAAAATCTTTCCTGGAAACACCCCAAGAATCTCTTTCCCATGGAGCACCAGACCACCCGCCCTCCTCTGATGGAAGGGAACAGAGCTGAGGTCATTCTTTTGGCGTCACCATCCTGAGATTTTTCTATGTGACTTCTGCAGCCTGCTAGCAGGATCTGTTTTTATGTCGCCTAACAGATGTGAAGCTTTAGCTTCAATATACAGGTTCCAGCGGAATTCCACAGGCCCTCGTAAGTTCCATGACATGGTAAGTAAAGTCAAAGCTGCGTCTACACAGCTGGTCTAAAGTCTCATATCAGTTTCTCTCAGCAGACAAAAAGTAAAATGCCCAGCATGGACAAACGTGATACTCGCGTTTCCAGCTCAAAAAACAACCACTTTTTTTCTCAAACTAACAAGGATCGTATTCCTTAGAGGGCAATGAATATGTACAGTTTGAAGGGTTTATATTCAACTCTTCTTAAAGTTATTTGGGGGCAGAAAAAGGTCACTCAGATTTTTTTTTAAAAAATCATTTTATAAAAACAGCTGAAATGGCTTTTTTGAACACCCACCAGCTATGAAATGGGAAGAAATCAGTCCTGTTTAAACCTGTTAAACAGTGGTATGGCAGGAAAGGACAAGAACATTTTGGTGCTGGCAGAATATTTGGTTTGGCGTCTGGAGTTGGTTGACTAGTATTTCTTTAGTTAAAGCTGCTATTGCTGGTGTTGAACTCACCACATAGCTGAGGCTGCATGATCGTCCTGCTAGAGCCTCCCTGTGCTTGGTCCCCTCCCTTTTTGCAGCAGTTGTGTCTCCCAGCCAGCTATGGTGGTGAACACCAGTGATCTCAGCACTAGGGAGGCTGATTACTGAAAGTCTGAAACCACCCCAGGTTATATAGTGAGTTCAAGGCCAGCCCGAACTACATGGTAAGATCCTGTCTCAAGATCTATCTGCCTATTTCTTATTATCTATCTTTAATTTTGCTCTTTATTTATACTTTGGGTTTCTTGCATAAGAAAAACTATGTGATATTTAAGCTTGTGTACCCATTTGTTTCACTTAACATTATAGCCTCAAGGTGCATCCATTTTCCTACAAATGACTTAAATTTACCCTTCTTTATGGCAGAATAGTACTCCACTCTGTGCAGATACCATATTTTCCTTATCCATTCATCTGCTGTTGGATGCATAGGCTGCTCCCAAGATTTAGCTAATGTGAGTAAATCTTTTAAGTGAGAAAACATTTACAAATGAAACAGCTGGGCATATACCTCAGTGCACAGTGCCTGCCTGGCAAGTACAAGGTCATGAGTTTAATTCCTGGTACCAACAATAAATAAATAAACATTCTAATTTAAATGTCTCACATCCCCTTTCAATATACAGGGGAAATCTAGTATCTCTCTCAATATGCCCAAGAATTTGCAAGGAGGGGGAGAAAGAAAAAAAAATGGGGCAGGGGATTTAGCTCAGCGGCATAAGCACCTCCCCGGTCATGAGTTCGATCCCCGGTACCGATTAAAAAAAAGAAAGAAAGAAAGAAAAGAATTCCTGAGGGGAGGAGAACATTAATATTCCTCCTAGTCACATCCTCATCTGATATCTTTTTTGGGAGGGTGGGAGCTACCCTCAAACTCAAGGTGATCCTCCTGCCTCAGCTTTCTGCATGCTGGGATTACAGGTGTGTGCCACCATATCCAGCATCTTCTGATACTTGACTTCACTGCATTGTTTGGTTGAACTCCAAATCTCACCTCCTGCACAAGCTCTACAGGACCATGGGGAACACTAGCCAGACTCATCAGCTGTAATTCAACCTGATTTTCCTTCAGAGGCCTCCTTTGTGGACATAGAGCTCTCCATGAGATACCATGTACTAGTCACCCAAGTGTAATGGGTTTTCCTTCAGTTAGAACTCAATCAGGACATCCCGTGGGGTCTGGGGCACTGCTCAGTCGAAAGCACCTCCCCAACATGTATGAGGCCCTGGGTGCCATCCCCATTACTGGGGAGAAGGGAAAAGGGAAAAAAATAAGAAAAAAATGGAAACAAAGCTTTGTAAATAAGGAGGGGAAGAGGGAGAGGGATGGGGGAAAGAATCAAGATACATCACACACAGTTACAAGTTCCCTATGATGAATGTGATCATTATGTATACTTACAATGTACCAACAGATAATTTTTAAAAGTTTATCTTTATATATGGATCCAGTTACCTTCACAATAGAGTGCAGGCAAGACGAGCGTGGTTGTACACACCTGAAAATCCAACACTCAGGAGGCTGAAGCAGGAGAGTCACCTTGAGTTCAAGCCAGTCTAGGCTCTATGACATTGCGTCTCAAAGAAAGAAAGAAAGGGAGGAAGGGAAGGAGAGAAAGAAAAGAAGGAAAAATAAGAAACGACTACTCATAAAATGTGAGTGTGGCAGGAAAGAATAGTATCTGATTATCCGAAAGACCTCTCCAGAGCGCTTTCCTTTTGCCAGCTACACAACTATTTAAGGTTGGATTTCCCTCCACTGCTTTCAGTGAAACAATGGCTCACTGCAGCAGAAGCACTTTGGAGAATCCATTGTTTTCTATTAGGCTAAATGTTACAGAAATTTGCAAAGGTATAAAACTAGTGCTATTGGGCCGGGGATTTAGCTCAGTGGCTTAAGTGCCTGCCTGGCAAGCGCGAGGTCGTGAGTTTGATCCCCGGTACCAAAAAAAAAAAAAAAAAAAAAAACAAACTAGTGCTACTCTTCTGACTCGATCCTTCCGCTTTCTCATAAATCATATATCATGTATGTAAACATCTATGCAGTTTGGTATTGTTATTGTTTTTTGAAACAGGATCTCACTACATGGTCCAGGCTACCTGGAACTCAACCTGCTTCAGCCTCTAGAGTGCTGACATGATAGGCATGAGCACCACCTTGCCTGCCTGGTTTCTTTTTTCTTTTTGGATTTTTGAGATAAGAGTCTGAAATTGCCACCATGTCAGGCATCTCTTTTAAAAGTTTCTTTTTAGCAGACAAACACAGAGAAATAGAACTAACAAAATAAATACTTGGGAAAAAATAAAATAAAATAAATGCTTGGAGCCAGGGAGTTAGCTCCTTGGCTCAAGCGCTTGCCTGGTAAGCAGGAGATCATGAGTTCGATTCCCATACATAAATATTTGATACATTTTTGGAGTTTTGGGTAGGGGTTGCTTTTCATTTTGGGGTCTTTGTTGAGAAAGAGTCTTGTTATGTGGGCTGGTTTTAAACTCACTACATAGCCCAGGCTGATCTCAAACTCAGTGATCTTCCTCTCTCAGCCTCCTGAGTGCTGCAGAACTAATTTTAATTGCTGTAGAACTACTTTTAAAGAGCCAGGGGGCATAAACTTGTGATAAAGCTTTCTTTTTGGTAGTGTTATACAATTTTTTGAACCAACAAATTATATATATTTGTGGTGTTATTGTCACTGGTTCTTTTGTTTTTTGTCTTTTGTGTCTTTTGAGACAGGGTTTTCACTATGCCTTAAACTCACCTTATACCCAGGCTGGCTTTGAAATCACAGCAATCCTCCTGCCTCAGCCTCTCAGGTGCTGGTATGACAGGTATGTGACACCACACGTGGCTTAACAAATACTCTTTCTTTCTTTCTTTCTTTCTTGTACTGGGGATCAAACTCCCAACCTCAGATTCGACAGGCAGGTGCTTGTACCACTGAGCTAAATCCCCAGCCCCTGACAAATAATTTTTAAGATTTTTTAAAAATTAAATTTGTGGGCTGGGGATTGAGCTCAGCAGCATAAGTGCCCGCCTGGCAAGCATAAGGTCTTGAGTTCAGTCCCAGGTACAAAAAAAAAATTAAATTTGCAAGCTGGGGATTTAGCTCAGTGGCTCAAGCACTTGCCTAGTAAGTGTGAGGTTGTGAATTCAATCCCCGGTACAAAAAAAAAAAAAATTAAATTTTCTGGGTTTAGTAGCACATGGCTGTTATCCCAGCACTTGGGAGACTGAGGCTGGAGGATCACCTTGAATCTGAAGCCCATGTGGGCTATGCAATGAGTTCAAGGCCAGCCTGGACTATATAGCAGGACCTTATCTCAAAAAAACAACAAAGCCCAAACTGAGGCATAGTCCTCAGTTTGTTGTTTATCAGCAAAAGAAATGAAACTCTTGTCTTCAATTACTTTTAACCAGTTGTTAAAGAATTCCAACACAGCTGGGACATGTAATCCTACCTACTTGGGAGGTTGAGGCAAGAAGATTGCAAGTTTGAGACCAGCCTGCATAAATTAGGGATACCAGGGCTCAAAATAAAAATAATAAAAGCCTAGGGGTTTAGCTCAGTGCTCCTTGGGTTCAATCTTCAGTAGGACAGGAAAGGAAAAAAAAAAAGGAAGGAAAGGGAGGGGAAGAGAAGGGAAGTAAGGGGAGGGTAACAAAATTTGAACAAACTCTGCTGTAGTCCTGCATTACAAAATTTGTTGAAGATAACATTCAGTTTAATTAGCATGGAGGTACTGCTGTAATTCCAGGACTCTGGAGGCTGAAGCAGGAGGATCACACGAGTTTGAAGCCAGCCTAGGCTACATAATGAGACCCTGTCTCAAAAGAAAGACGAGAGGGCCAGGGATATAGTTCAGCGGCATAAAGGCCTGCCTGGCAAGTGCAAGGTCATGAGCTTGATTTCTGGTACCCAAAAAAAAGAAGAGGCCCAGGGATCTACCTCAGCGACACAGCGCCTGCTTAGCAAGCATGAGGTCGTGAGTTTGATTCCCAGTACCAAAAAAGAAATAAAGAAAACACTAGTATCTGCTATTGCAGACACTAGACGTTAAAAATCTGGTGTTGACAAGATGAATCCAGATTAAGAAAATAATGAACTAAATTAAGTAAGGTTTCTGAATTACCCATAAATGCTTCTCAGTTTGAATTATTATCTCTGGCAAAGCATTATCTCCAAGATTTCAATGCTGTATTTTGTACTACTAGCTTGGTTAGCAACATTTGTTCACAAGGAAATTAAAATACATGAAAAAAGAAATTGATACCAAAACAGCTTACAAACTTTCTGCTCAAAAGAAAACAAATTCCCATGATAAATTAAGGACCATTATGAATTATTTTTTGAGTCTAATGTCCTATTGCTCATTAATAATTTTAAAATTGTTATGATGTACAATTATCTCATGAAAGCTATCTAATACTTTCATAAAAGGAATATGCATAGCTTTCTAATTTTAATTTATAAAAGCTAGGTTTATATATACTTATATATAAATCTACATAAGAGGACCAGGGATTTAGCTCAGTGACTCAAGTGCTTACCTGGTAAGCACAAGGTCACGAGTTCAATCACCCGTACCAAAAATAAATAAATAAATAAATAAATATACATATGTATTATGAATTGAAATCTTTTTTTTTTAATCGGTACCAGGGATTGAACTCACGACCACATGCTTGCAAGGCAGGCACTTATGCCACTGAGCTAAATCCCCAACCCTTGAAATCTTCTTATATCTATTAAATAAATTACAAACTTTTGCATAACATGCATTTGCCATTTCTCCTAATATGTCCAACATACTTGTTCATCTAAAGCAAAGCTGATTTTCTATCTTAATGGCTCTTTAGATTTTTACTTATATAGTCAGACACTAACGTTGAAGCTTTTAGACAGTCTGTCTCATCTATTACTTTTTCCAGGGGTTTTCCTAGAAAACTATAAAGCTGCAATTAAAAGGAAGTACGGGTGAGGGGGAAAAAAAAAACAAGAATCTCTGCAAGCCTGCACACCATGGAATAGATTCCATCTTAAATTATTCTTCTGTGACCTCCAAAGGGTCATTCCTCAGGTTTTTACCCACCCTAATGACCTCACTTAGACACGGGCCAGATTTATGAGAACTGTAAAATTAGGAAACTTCCATTAAAAAGAAAAAATTAAAACCTCCCATAGCTTCCCAAAGCACACCCAGCATCACTAAGTCTTGATTCCTTGGGCGGACTGAAGATCCACTATCTCTAGCACTAGCCAGGGCCAAAAGAGTTCTGTGACTGATGCCTAATGGAAGCAATTTTCACTTTGGCAGAGAAATTCAAGTTCTAATACTAACTTGAATTCATTTCCTTTGGACACTAGGAATCCATTCCTTGAGAAGGAAATTGTATCAGCACCTCTGCCTCTGAAGTGGTATGTCCTTTACTTTATCTAAACAGCTAGCAGAGACCAGTGACTAGAGTCAAATCTAAAGTAGAAAACAATTTTTTAATTATAGAATTGGCTTTATTCCTTTTTTTAGCCTCCCTCTTTCTCCCTCGTGGCTGCAGTTTTCTACAAGCTGTACCCGTCTCAACTGTGGTCCATGGATCTTCCTTAAAGAAACAAATGGCAGGGCATGGTGGCACACACCTGTAATCCCAGAACTCAGGAGGCTGAGGCAGGAAGATTGCTGTGAGTTCAAGGCCAGCCTGAACAGCATAGTGAAACCCTGTCTCAGAAAAACAAAACAGAGAGAGAGAAAAGAAAAGAAAAGAAAAGAAAAGAAAAGAAAAGAAAAGAAAAGAAAAGAAAAGAAAAGAGACAAATGGTTTGGCACTTTTCCACATCCACACAATCACAGGACAGTCACAGGCCATCAACTGTCAGTTGTCCAACTTACCTCTCACGAACATTGATGCCCTTGGAGAGAAAAAGCAGTAATAATTGAGATGGAATTTTAAAAGTGAGTGTGTTCAAAAAAAAAAATTGACTGGGCCAGGGATTTACCTCAGCACCCTAAGTGCCTGGCAAGCATGAGATTGTGAGTTCGATCCCTGGTACCCCCCCAAAAAAAGCAAATGTGTTTTATCAGTAGCTTCTTGGTTTCTGGGGTTGTTCAACATCTTTGTTTTTTGTTTTGAACCAGGAATCAAACACAGGACCTTGTGCTTGCCAGGGAGGTGCTGTGCCAGGAGCCATATCCCCTGCCCCAAGGCTACTACATCTTGCCTGCCTGTCTGACTTTATTAAAGTCATCTTGGCCATTTCTAAGACATTGTCGGCGAGGAATCAAATTTTCAGTACTACTGAAAGTACTATTGTACTTTCAAACTTCCAAAGTAAATGTAACTTTCTTGCATATTTTCCAAGATGGACTTTCACACAGATCATGAGACAAAAAAGAGAATGTTTCTCTAATGATTTTCCCATTGTTGCTTGATAACTATAACTGAGAAAACCAGAAGCAGTTTTCCTACAATCAGAACAAATCAAGTACATTTTCTGGAGTTCTGTATGCCTTATATTTGAGTAAGAAAAAAAAACCAGTGAAAAGAAAAACTTAATAATTATATAACCATACTCACTTTCTTTCTCAAAATATCTTTTGAGAGCATTTTTTTTTTGTACCAGGGATCTAACTCACAACTTTACGCTTGCCAAGCAGGCACTTATACCACTAAGCTAAATCCCTGGCCCCCTAGAGCACATTTTTGTGACAGACATTTGTTTGGTTTTGGTTGTTTTCTTAACCAGGAATTGAACTCAGGACCTTATGCTTGCCAGGCAGCCACTTATGCCACCGAGCTAAATCCCTGGTGGTTTTCGGTTTGTTTTGTCTTTGTCTTTTTGAAACAGAGTCTCACTATGCAGTTCAGGCTGGCCTTGGGCTCACTTTGATCCACCTGCCTCAGCCTCCCGAGAGCCATCATGCCTGGCTTTTTGGTTTTAGTTTTTGTGTGTGTGTGTGTGTGTGTGTGTGTGTGTGTGTTGGGGATCGAACTCACGACCTCGCGCTTGCCAAGCAGGCACTTACACTGCTGAGTTTTGGTTTTGGTTTTTTTGAAACAATGTTTCACTATGTAGTTCATACTGGTCTTAAATTTATTATGTAGTTCAGACTAATCTTAAATTTACTATGTAGTTCAGCCTGTAGTTCAGACTCTCAGGATTCTCCTGCCTCAGCCTCCCAAGTGCTGAGATTACAGCTATGCACCAGGATACCCATTTTGGTCATATGTTATTTTACAAGACCACTGAAGGAATTCTTGGATTCATTTAATTGATTCCCCCTCCCCACAAAATCAGATTTAATTAGCACTTCATGAAAAGACCCAAAACAACTGCATGGTTGCTAATTTTCCAATCCTTCCTTCAGTAGGCATTACTTGAGTAATTTGAACTAGACAGTCTAAGTGGTTGGTGGTAAACAGAAGTGAATAAGCCTCTCTCTATGGAGCGCATACATTAGTCGTTTTGCCAAAATGTAACTACAATGGGTAGCCACCATGCTGAACACGGATAGCTCACTTTTCCATATTTTGATGCTTTGATCTAAAAACACTGTTTTTAACAGCCCAGTAGTGTTATTTTTCATGTAATCACAAAGAACTACATAAATGCAGAGCAAAAATGGTCATTTGATTTGTTCACCAAAGACTACTGATAAAGTTAACACACACACCGGAAAGAATAAAGCAGGTCCTCCACTTGGATGAAAACTGAAAACGCAGAGAGCTCAAGAGTTTTCCGTCCACGCGGAATGTATGTGCTGAGGGCGTTCATTTGTAGGGAAGCAAGAGGCTGGAGGGAGAAGAACGCATAGAGGAACAACTGCATAGAGAAAATGAGGGCTGTTAGAAGATTTATTAATGGCAGGTGGAGAGGGGAATTCAGGTCTCCCCTCTGGTGACGATTACAGTACGGGGGGGGGGGTCAGCCACCAGGCTGGCGGCCCAGCGCATTTACATTTCGATTTTCAAAGAAAATACTCTGTTCTCAAAGAACAAAGAAGTAGAACCTTCGCCTTCCTACTTCCCTCGATCTCCATTATTTGACCACGTAATTTTTCCTAGTTTTTCCTTTCCGTGTTGCAGGAAGGTCTTTCTCCCGTCGTTCCCTTGCCGTCCTTCCCTTTCCACCTACATGACCACAAATGTGACCGAGACACGGTCTTCCACGCGGAATCCCCAACAAGGCAAGGGGGCCGGGGCGCGCACCCCCGCCGCTCGGCGCACCCGGCCCGGGTCCCCCGAGGGCCCCGCTGCGCTCGCCTCCCCCCAGGCCCCCGAGGTCGCGCGCGCTAAATTTAGAGCTTGCTGGGCTCGCTGAGACGCACCGAGCAACCTCTGGATTTTCTTAGGGTAATCCGTGAGAACTGAAGCGCTTCTGGGTTTCGTCCGGCCCGGGGAGCCCCTCGAGGCCGGGACTGGCTACCCAAACTCGAGTCCGGCGGAGCTGTGCTCGCCAACAGCTCAGTGTGCTGGGCTCGGGAATCCAAGCCCCTAAGGGTCGCCTTTGCCCTTCTGCCAGCCGCGTGGCCGAGCGCCGGATGGGGCCGCCTGGCGCCCACGGCCTTGCGGGTCCCCTGCGGAGGGGCGGCGCGTGGCGGAGGCGGGGAAGGGCGCCGTGACGGGGGGCCGCGTGGCTGCCGCGCGCGGCGCCGTGCCCTCGGGGACCCTCCCCTTCCCGGTCCCCAGCTGCACCCGGGGCGCAGATTCGTTTTCCTCTGTCATAGAAAACCAGCGTTTTTGAGACGGAAATAAAAACCCAAGGAAAGAAAATCTGCTCTTGCGTTTGTTTTGGTTTTTCGTCTATTTGCTTCTCAATTAAAAAGTGGCCGCCTGGGCGACAGGTCTGCGGTTTTCACAGTGTAAAACGGATTAAAGTCAGAGCTCTTGCCCTTCTCGGCTTTCGCCTGCGGTTTGCAACGCCCAGGCGGGTCTAACCCCTGGGCACCCGCCCGGACCAGCTTCCCCGCAGCTGCGCAACCCACCCGTGGGCGGCTCAGCCCGGTCCCGACGGAGGGAGGGGACGTTCCCACGGGCAGGTGACCCGCGCGACCCCACGCCCTGTCGCGCTCGTGCCAAGCCGCGCTTGGATGCAGAGGAGAAAAGTGCAAAGGGTTTGCTCATTTTCTCCTCTGGTGCACGTAGATCTTCCCCCCAAGAATCTGGCGTTCGCTGAGGACACTTACTTCCGAGGGACGAGGAGTTCATAGCCACACACCATTGGGTTAATGTGGGGGGGGGCTGCTCCTGGATCCTCCTCCCCACTTTCTCGTTTCACCAAATACACACAGCATGGGGGAAAGAGTGAGCTGGAGCTGGGGCTCACGAGCGAGGAGAGAGCCCCCCTCCTCCAACACCCGCGCCTGTCCACGAAAGTGTGGGGCATGGGCTCCTGGGGAGATCCCCGGGCCCGCCGGTCTCAAGCTACACGCTTAGATCCGAGAGATCCATGCACAAGCCGATCCTTGGAGACTCCTTCCTGCTGCCTCCTGCTTTTAATAAAAGAAAGTATAAATTTGCTTTCGTGTTGCATAAACGCCGTTCTGGTCTTTTCGCCCCAATGTGTAGCCTCTGGTAAACGCTGGGAATTATCATCAGTTGTGACTGTCGCGACCGATAACCTAACGGGGCATCCGTAGACTTGGTCCTGCAGGTAGTGAGGCCAGGTACTACCAAGAGAAATCGCACCAGGAACGAGCAGATTCTGATCCTTCTGCACCGACCAAGACTAGCAAGCCAGCACTTCGAAAGCTGAAGGCTGCTCGCCCGGAAAGTAGCGCTCTTGGCGTGGGAAACGAGGCCGGTCGGTTCCACCTTAAAAGGCGGTGGCTGCAGAGGCGCCCCGCACCTGCAGGGGGCGCTGCTGCTCCGCAGTTCCGACCGCGCCGCCCCAAGTCGCCGGCCTCGCAGCTCCCGGGCCGCGGTCCTAGGAGGGGGTGGGGACGCTGGAGGTGGAAGGGCGCGAGTGTGGCAGTTAGGTTAGGAACTCGAGTCCTCTCGGATTTAGAAGCCACCTCTGCGAGGCGTTTGCTGGAAGGAAACCGAGAGGAACCGAGAGGAAGCGTGTGAGGGGGGCTCCCTCCCTGCCCCCGCCGCTGTCTTCCTACCTCCTTCGCCTCCGCACCGAACCCCGACGCGCTGCCCAGACCCTTTGTTCTCCGGGCTGGGAGCCGCGGGCTGAGGCGCCCCGGGAAGATTTCCCCGGGGCGGCGTGTGCTTCACCTGAGCCCTCTTGCACCCCTTTCTCACTCAGACGCCCCCGGCTCCGCGCTCCGCCCCGCTCCCCAGCCTGCATCGCCCGAATTCCCGCCACCTCCGAGGCGTCCAGGAAGCCGGAGGGTGGAGAAAGCACGCCGCCGACGCGCGGAGCGTCCTTGGGGATCACAGCCGAGGCAGGGCTCCCCCCGTGCCTCCACGGGGCGCAGGGGCCGCCCCAGCAAGGGAGTTGGCTGGGCTCACCTCCGCCATAGGGGACCCCCGAACTCCACAGAAGGGAAGAGGACAGTGTCCTTCACGCCCCGGGGGAAGGCTGACCACAGATGAATGCCCCTCCCCCCCGTCGCCTCTACTGCGCGCGACCCCGAGGGCTCCCGAGATGGCATCTCGCTCCCCGAGCACAGCTGCAATTGTGTTCGGCTTGATTTCCTACTCGGAGGGTGGTGTCGCGGAGGGAAGCGAGCGGGAGGGGGACTGGAGCTGGGGAGGGAAAGTGAGCAGAGGTGGCAGAGGTGCAGGCACCCTGGTCGGAGTTAGGCAGTCCAGGCCCATTCTCTGGGCCAGGGTGTCGCAGCCCCAGGCTGAGACCTGGTGCGCGCTCTTGCGCCGCGTGCCATCCGCGCGCCCGAACCCCTGCACGCTCGCGGCCGAGCCGGGACTCCGCACGAGACGGGTAGCAGAGGAGGCGCCTCCCTCCCCGCAGCCAGGGAGAGCAAGCGCGGCCGAGCGGCCACACCAGGCTGCCTGGGGCCCCCTCAGTCCTCTTGGCTTGATCCTGGTCTTCCCTGGCTGGTGTAGAGCCGCGCTAGCTGTTCCCTCGGCAGCGGGTTCCCGGGGACACACCCCGTCCCCACCCCCGAGAGCTGGCGGCCAGCTCGGGATGCCAGGCGGCCAGACGGGCGCCCTGCCAAATTCCGCGTTCCTCTCCAGGAGACGGGAATTGCGTCCCAGGCTCGGGAAAGCCCGCGGTTCGGGCTTGGGACTCGCTTGCAAACACCCTCCACACACATTCCAGGCGCCAGGGACGCCCCTGCAGGTTGAATTCCTGCTCCGTATCACTTCAATTTTAATTAATCTTTTAAAACACCGCTGTCACGTCGCTTGCAGAAAATTAATCAAACTTGAATCCTTGTTGCATAGCAAGAATTTCGATCCGAGTCTTTTAAAAAGGACTTGACTTTGCGAAGTCACGTCTTTTACAGTTCCCTCATTCTCCCTTCAGCAAGGGAAATATTGCAAAAGTCAAGACATGTTTGTTTGCTTCTTCTTGTCTTCAGAATGAAACTTTGCTTATTTCTGAGCTTTATTTTCCTGTCTTTGAACCAAAAAATGAGATAAATTGCCTACCTCTGTTAATTCAAAGTATAATTACTTTGAATGATCTTTGTTTAAGAGCCCAGATAAACTAAGATAATCGTAATTTTAATGTGACATGACCCCTATTTTTCCTTGTGAATAATGAGAATAAAGAAGTCATTAATTAATACCAAGATATCTTCATAGAAGGTGGTATGTGGTCTCACTGAGACACCAAAACATCAGTTGTGTTAGTAATTGATACTGTATAATTGAACACGAAGACAGTCATCTATTTTTAACCTCAAAGCTCAGGGTTTATTTGGTGATTACTGAGCTCCTAATAATTTTAGTTCCTTCTTGCTGCAAAAATAATTCTTATGGCTCCAGTTCCCATGCAACACAAACATTTCTCATTAAAATCTGTCCCTCAAAATAATCAGGAAGTTGTATTCTGCACTATTTCTATTTCATTATTTATAACAAATTTCCTCTTTTCCCATTTTCCTTTGCTGTAATTCACCTACTAAGAATATCAACTATATCTATAGTGCTTTCTACTAGCTTTTCCTTTCAGTGATCCATTGGTTCAGTTTAGTGCCTAACACCTGCGACTTTTCCCCCTTGAGTTTCTAAGATTTAAGGGTGAGTTCTATTGAAGAATCAGAATTTTTTGGTACAGTGTAGTTCCCATAGATTAAACTCCCACCTCACCCATGGCTCATTTCACACTTCTCTGTTGTAAAACAAGACTCAGTTGAACACATTCCCTTTTTCCTAACCTAACGTAAGACTGATTCCCACAATTTCCTTGGTTAAACTGAATGTTAACACAATTTTTGATATTAAAAAAATATCTCTCCCAATAACTAGAGAAGTCTTCCAAATAACAGTGGAAATTTAGATGTTTGCTTCAAGGTAGCTAATTATTTCTCAGTATCAGTTTGCTGATGGTCCTCATTTTTTTTTATTTTAATTTTTTTTTTTGGTCCTCATTTTTTAAACCAGTGGAATAGAACTGTAATCTTTTTCTCACTCACATAGGGGGAAAAAACTCACCTACATATTTCTCCAGTCAGGTGCCTCCAGATAAGTTTTGAATCTTTTATACCATATCAGTATTCTTAGTACCTACCCTAGCAAATCCTTGTGTTTTATTTAACTGTCACTGCTATTCCTAAAGTGTTTAAAAGTATATCAGCTTTGCCCTTTTATTTCCCCTTACTACAATTAAAACTTTAGGTCAATATATGATGGAGTAATGCCTCTCTCTTGGATTTTACGTTTTCCCACTATAATTTAGGCTGAAATGGGATTAAAACAGGATCTAGAGTTCTAATCTTGGTTGATGTTTTGGTGTAGTCACCATAATGAGTCCTATTCCCTGGGGTCATGAAACTCCCAATTGTCAATCAGGCAAAGTGATTCAGAAATGCCATTATTCGGCTCCCACGTCACTCGCCTTCCTCTCATTTTATGTAACAATACCAGAGTTCTCTGATCAGTCATTCGGAATATGAGGCATTATCTGGGGAAAATTCACAAAGTGTCTTGATCTTTCTTTGGGAGATGCTGTTAAGGGGCTTCTGCACAGCAGAAAGTGCTTGTTTATATTTCTGTCTTTGGACTGCACGATGGATCGAAAGAACTCATGAATACCGCCTGAAAGAAAATCATACCATAAATCCGTCAAAAATTAATTCATCCAATCGAATGTTACATTTCTATTTTTGTGTTGAAGATGTTCTGATTTGTCACCAGATAAGTATCACAAGGTCTGGATCCAATTGACACGGCTTGCTTCCCACCCCTCATTTAATAATGCTAATGTGTTTAGTCTACACTAGTTAACTAAGAATTTATTTGGGATGAGGAAGCCTTTTCCCTTTCCCGGGGAACCTCTGTAACTCGCTTTCCCCAAGTGGCCATCCTGAGTCATTCAAGCCTCTGTCCCAGCTCCGGGACAATTCTCAAAGCCGAAGGCGTCAAGCGTGTTACTCGCTCCCGAGAGCAGTCCAAATTAATAATCAACCAGTAGCGGAGGCCTTATGCCCTCGTCCTCGGTTTCATAGAGTAGAGCCCGGCTCCTGCGAGGACTTCATTGCAGAGAGGCAGCCGTGCAGGGACGGATTTCATAAGAAAACCTCTTGCTGGAGACTTTCACCTACAGGGCTGTGGGCAGGGAGGCAGAACTAACTCTCGTTCTAGGGTCTCACATCGGAATTCTCGCAGAAAGCACGACACGCGCCCGGGCGCTGGATGCTTGCTGGTGCAACCCACGCCTCCAAACGCACGGCCCGGTGTATGGCGCGTCCTGCGTTCACACTTAAAACCGGGGCGACCAGGGAAGGCCGCCTAGTGGGGGGACGCTTTCCAATGGGACGTGTTCGCAGTGAAGTGTGCAAAAGTTCCAGGCAGCCCTTCGGAGGGAGAGGGGCAGAGCTTTCGCGGCCTGCTCCTCTCGCCGCGCCCCGTGGGTTCCCAGCAGGCACGCCAGCCCGGGCGCCCGCACGCTCCCTCTCCAGGCCGCGCGAGCTGGCTAGGTTTGCGCCGCTATCCGGGTGGCTCTCGAAAGAGGACCGGGATTCCCGGGCGCCGCCGCCGGCTGCGCGCACGGCCCGGAGCACGCGCTTTTCCCTTTCTCTGCAAGCGGGAAAGGCCCATTCGCCCGGCGGGTGGCGCGGGGCCTCGGCCGAAACCCGAGCTCCCTGCGATTGGCGCTGCGAGAAGGGGCGGGGGAGAGCCCAGCAAGCTGCCCCGGAGGCGGGCCGGGCGAATTCCTGAGAAAAACCCCTCTGGAAAAGGCCAAACGTTCCGAAAGAGACTAAGGCCTGCCCCTCCCCCGGCCCGCGGCCTCGGTCTTGTCCCCTTTGCGCCGCCCAGCTCAGCCCTCACCTGCGACCTAGCAGGGCCTAGCCGCGCTGTCTTCCCCGCCCCCACTCTTAAGCTCCATCTCCCTGACCTTTCCGAGGCCTGGGCCAGGGTGATTCGGAGGAAATGAAATTGTTCTGGAGATTACAGTGGGGCTTTAGGCCAGAAGTCCCCCCCACCCTTTCTCATGCTTCCATGTTAAGTGCAAACTTGGATCTCTCCTCACAAGAATGGACACATTTTCTCGCTTATTTGCAGTTTTGCAAAGTCCTACACACAGATTAGTGAACCTGAAGGCCCTTATGGAGACCCACACTGTGCAGGTTTGTCGAGGCCCCTGGGCAGTGAACATAATGACAGGTGAGTCCCACCTCATCCCAAGACTTAACAACAGGCCAGACACCCCAAAACTCTGAAAGCTTCAAGAAACAGATACCCCATGCTGGGGCAGGTCCCCATCCCAGAGCTTAGAATCTTTCTCAGTGACAGGAGACCAGAGGCCCTACCCACAGGTCTCCCCTCCAGGGAATTCCTACTCTGCAAATGACCCCTCAATCACACAGCACAAGAATCTCTGCCCCCAACCACCACCTGTCCAGGCAGTCAGGCAAGCCTTGTTTCTGGGCTTCCACAGGCTCCACGGTGTAAAGCTATTGGTACTTTCAACCTGCATGTTCTGAGCCAGGAGTGGTGGCTCATGCCTGTAAATCCCAGCACTGGGGAGACTGAGGTAGGAGGGTTGTGATGAGTTAGAGGCCAGCTTGGACTATACAGAGTTCAAGAGCAGCCTACAAGACAGAGCAAGGTCCTATTTCAAAAAACAAATAACCTGCATGTTCCTCTGATGTGACTGAAAATCAGGAGGAAAGAAGGGAAAAAAGAGGAAAGGAAAAGAGGAGGGAGATATAGAATAAAAGATGGCCAAAGGGAATCAGCAAAATAGAACAATTTCTTACTCAAATTCTCCCTAAATCAGTCTTTCTCAAGATGAGATAACAAGTAGTCTCAGTAACTAGCTTCTCAAGATAACAATTTTTGTGGGGGAGTGCTGGTTGGGGATGGAACCCAGGACCTCATGGATAGTATGAGGCCTCAACCCTTGAGATAACTTTTCTGAGTGATATTTTACTCCCACACCTGACTGGATCCAACCTGAAGAGAGGAAGGAGTCAGGCAGCTTAAGGGAGATAAACAGCTTTATGGGGCAGAATAGCCTCCCTATAGCCACTCATCACTAGCCGGAAAGCCTGGGAGACTCATGCTGCAGGACCTAAGTGCTCTGTCTCTCAACCATTCTCAGCCATGGTCTGCTCGAATTAAGATTTAAGAGAGATGGCAAGGTTTAGAGGCTCAGGTTCCTTCCCTTTCCTGGCCCATGCCTTGAGAAGGAAATCCTCATACAGAAATATTGCTGTCCTTGGAAATGTGGAATCAGGTCGGGTCTATTGGATGGATAGACAAGAGGACCGTGGCAGAGAAGGAAGAATGTATATATGGAGACCAAGGTAGAAAGAGGAGCTGTTTGCATTTGTCCAACTCTATAATTCAGCCTGGGTCTAACCTTCTCAGTGTATTCTCACTCAGCCGAAAGAGTAAAAGAGAACTCGGGCTCTGGGTTTGTGGCAATCTGTATGTGTGTGTGAGTGTGAGTGTGAGTGTGTGTGTGTGTGTGTGTGTGTGTGTGTAGGGTTGCCTTTTCCAACCCTGGCTAGCACAGAAAGGAGCATATAATGGGTAAGAAAAGATCTCTCTCTCGAAGAGGGAGCTTGAGAAGCCTAGGCCACAGACACAGCCCACAGCAAGTCTGAGGAAGTCTTCCTCATTAAAGAAATCCTTTGTATGATGTTGCATTTCTTTCCCAGATTTGTAGCGGCCACATGGAAGGAGGAGGCAGCTGCAATAGCTGCTGCTTCTACATGCAGGCATCCAGCAGTGTGTGCCTAGCAGCAGACTTGGTGTCCCCAGTGTGAAGAGCTCCGGCTTTGCCCATTAGGCTGTGACTGAAAACAACACCCCCCATCCAAGCAGCCTCCACAGTGCCTACCCCAAATCCCTAAACAGATTCCTAGACTGCAAGAACACAGTTCATAGCATGAGTGTCTAAGGGCTGGATTCGGTAGGCAGGAAGAAAAACAGAAAAATCCCACCCCAATTCCAAAATCATGAACACGCTCCCGTGCAGTAGCCAGTACTCATGCCTGTATGTATGACAGTGTCATACTTTTGTCCCCAGAATAACACTTCAAAAATATTTCCTACATACCACCAGAGGCTGTTTTTACATCCCACTATTGTGAGGCAGCCTCCTGTAAACTATATTGTTCATTTTCCCCCCTGGATTTTAATAAAAGGAGAATTGTACAAAAGCCACTGCTTTGTCCCAGAACTGAAACAAAGAGGAAACACACAGGAAAGATGCAGTCTCTCTCTCCAAAATGCCCTCTTCTCTGATTTGGGAAAAAAGCACCTAGGCTCACTAGCCCATAATTATGGTTGATATTTAATCCTCCTTGGTACAAAGCTCATCCTTCCTCTATGCAGAAGTACCATTGAGATATGACTAACCTTTAGGGTTATATCCCAAACTGGGAGTCCAGGGCTTACACTTGGATTGCCTGGGCCTCTTCTAACCTGAACAAAAAGGATTTGAAGAAAATCACATTTTTTCCCCTTCGCAACAAAGCATTCCTAATCACTTCAGCTCGTTGGTGAATTTTTATTCCCGTGTCCACTTGGGGTATTGAAATCGATCGCTGCAATATTTAATATATTACACTCCTAGGGTCATTGCTCTCCTAAGACCAAATTCTCTCCCTCTTGCCCTCAACTCAGACTGCCTTCTACCCTCCCGCTCCCATCTGTCTAGGCTCTCTATTTATCTGTCCACACAACGCCTTTAATTCCCAGCCCAGCCAGACAACTTCACGTTTAGTCTGTTTTCTTCTGGTATGGAAAATTCTGAAAGCTGTAGGCAGCAGTGCACTTAAAAGGGAAAATGAGGAGCTCAGTAGATTGGAGAAAATTAACCTGCCACAAACAACCTCATTAAAGAACTGCCTACCAAGAGTTAAGAATTAATAGCAAAATGGATGGGAAAAAAACCCTTGAGTGAAGAGACCTTAAACCTCTCCCCTGAAAGGTGCATAATTTACAAGCCCAACCTAACATTCAGTTTTATTTCCCTCTCCTAGTGACCTGTCCCATAACCTTGTAATCTACTGCAGGGGTGTTTTCTCTTTGGTTCTTTTCTTTTCTTTTCTTTTCTTATTTTTACATACTCATAGGTTTGCAAGTTCAAATGTCTGATATTTTTTGGTTCAAAAATGCACTTACATTGTTTGGAGCCTTTTAATTTAGAAAGACACTTTAAGAGACTCCTAGAATACCCTTTGGGAATCCTTACATGATTTGAAGAGTGCCCTTAAAAGAACTGTGTTTGGATAGGGGTGGGAGGTAGAAGGATTGGGCAGAAAGAAGCCTGAAAAACCAAAATGAGGACATTTTGGAGATTTAGAGTTCTGATGGTTTATTCTGCACATCAAATTTAAGTAAAGCCCATGCATATGGACTTTAAGTTGTTTTTCTAATAAAAATTGGGCAGTGTGTTCTATATTGGCATTTTATATGTATAATCTCATTTCAGTGCAGAGCCGCATACTAAATCCTGGAGCTAGCAGATGAGAATGCTGTATGGATATTACACTCAATTTCATTGGCTTCAATGAGACTTGCACATCACCATTTCCATTGTGATGGCTTATCTTTGGCTGGAATTTTACACACTGACATGCTATTCCTTCTTTGGCCAGGATCCTGAATGAAGAAACCCTGTCAATGGATCAGCCATAATGATTCCATTCACATTATACCAGGTAACTGAGATCAATGGTCCTGACAGTGTTTAGAAAAGATTTCCTGCTTTTCTTTTCCTTAATCATGATTTTTTTTGTACTTTTTTTTTTTCTCGAAGGAGATCACATTGAAAATCAATCTTGGAGTATACACTGAAGTATTGGTTCAAAACATGAAGAGATAGGAAATTCACAATCAAGATGCTCCTAATTCATTTAGAAATCCTTCTGTTGTGTCAGGATATTATGTGTAGCCCTCCTGTGTAGGATCAGATCCTATTCAGATCACCAGCTAGAGACTGATACAAAGGATGAGATTTCAGAAACCCTGGCCACCCCAGTCTTCAAAATGAGTACTATTTCCATTGAAGTTCTATGGAATAACTTGTCTTCCTCCTATTTAATTGCCATCTGAAATCACAAATACAGAGCAACTTGTATAAGGTTACATGAAATGTTGATATTTTATGGAAAATAGATATTATAGAGGTAGTTTTTCTAAAGCAGGCAGCAAGAGTGATAGCTAATTTCCTAATTTACTCTTCAATGTACAGTGTAAAAAGATTAAAACAACACAAAGATTAAAATGTTTTTCTTTCTTTCTTTCTTTTTTTTTTTTTTTTTTTTGGTACCGGGGATTGAACTCACAACCTCCTCGCGCTTGCCAGGCAGGTGCTTAAGCCACTAAGCTAAATCCCCGGCCCTTTATTACTTTCTTAAAATGATAGAGCTGCAAAACAATTGGACAATTTTAAATATTAGCCAAGCTCTTCACCTTAAAAACTTTCCTTATTTAGGAAAGAAGAGAAGTTCCAGCCCTCCTTTAAAAATTAATGGTGAAGGTCATATACACTCTTTGAATTCTCCAACCTGTACATTTAAGAAGCCCCTGCTATTAACAAAAATAAATAAATAAAAATTGGCTTTCTGAACACCAATTTGTCACATGATGCATAACACTTGGGACAAAATTAAAAGCACCTCTGTGCATTTGCATCTGGCCACACACTCCACGTTAAAGTCCCAGCCTTGTGTTTATGGAGTGGCTCGCCTGGTCTGGAGATACACACTGTTTTTTTATAGTCTGACCAGAATAGCTCAGCACATACAAGGCAAGAGGCTGGGAAATCCTGGCCTCTCACCCCAGCAAGGAAACTCAGGATCACTGCAGGCTCCCAAGCTGTGTCTGGGCACTGGTTTAAAGCTAGCTCTTTCCCTCTTTCCACTTCTGGAGAAGGGATTACTGAATGGAGTCTTTGCTCCTGTAGCGTTCGTCTGGATGCAAGAGTTAGGGAGGGGATGGGAAGAAGGGACAGGCTGAAGAGGATGAGAAAAGAGAAGGGGAAAAGGAACATAAAGGGAAAGAGGAGAAAGGTAAATAAACCAACTCTTGGTAATTCCTACTGTAATCACGCAAATTTTCATTTGAATGGATAGGACCAGAAGGCACCTAAAAGCTTAACCATCTACTGGTCTTCATATTTGGCCCCAGTGTAGAGAAAGAAAACTAATTTTTGACATTTGCACTGCTGACAATCAGAGTTTTCATTTGAAGGGAGGAAAAAGAGAGAGACAGAGGAGGGATGAAAGTTAAATGTGCCTTTATTCCTGAAAGATGCCTTCCTACTGACCAAGTTGTCGGCTTAAGATCCCTTAATATATTAAGATCCCTTAATATATTCGTGTCATAGCAGCTTTCACAGGAAAGGGGTGGGCTGCTGTCTAGGCTCATGCAGCGTTTCTTGCTTGCTGTTTTTCCTTTCTGCTGCTCATCAGTTATCACAAGTCTTGTGTTTTTCCTGGAGCTAATTTAAATTGATCTTAAAGGAGGCAGGCACTGAGGACCGGAGTATCACAGCCTTCCACTGCCCTACATGTGCTTTCCAATTATTCAATCTCCAGAAAAATTCTGAATTTATTTGTTTGAAGACTTTTTTTATTTTCCTGTGGCTTGGGGAAGAGGGCAGTCAACCATTCAAATGTTTTTCCTTCTGTTACCTCCCTTTATTTCTGTTCTTTGCATCCGGGATGGTGAGGCTTTTGCAGACCTGTGAGCAGTTGCTCTTTGCTACACTGGTTATATTTTAGGGTCTAAATCCATTGGCTACTGAGCTTTTTCCACCCCAAAAGGGTCACACACAAATAGAGCAATGGCATTGATAAGATGAATAAGTGGATCTTCCTGGAGAGCTGCCATTTTGTCTGTGTTTTTTCTTCTGTTCCAGCCATCTAACCTGATGGAAGACCCAAGCAACAGGAGCTGCAAAGCAGGGATAACCTAAAATCTAAGGTTCTTGGGTTGTTTCTCTTATATTCCTTTCAGACTGCATGTGCATGCATGTATGCATCAGCTGGCAGCAGGCTCTCCTATTCTCTGTTGGAATCCATCTCTACCCACACATCTCGCTGGGCCTTAAATGTTCCTTGCAACAAGGAACCAACCACTGCCCTTCCCCCCAGCTAGGCACCATGACCTGCAGTCATGGCCCTGGCTACAAAAGAATAGAAAGCCCCTTGTACTGCAACCCAAGCAGCTCAGCTCTGGGAGCAGTCATGGGATCCAAGCAATGGCTGTTCCCCCAGCCAGTAAAATATTTATTCAATTGGGCAAACATTTTCTGTGCACCCACTCTGGCACTTCTAGGTGCTACTGTGAGGTCCTAGGAAAATAAAGACCATGGGGTAGAGGGATGGCAGTCAGCAATGAGAGTCTGAAGAAACGGCATGGAAGCCATCGACAAGTATTTAACACCACACATTTTAGGGTTGTGTTTTTCCAAGTAAACCAGAGTGATCTTCAGGGAAAGCCAAACACACAGGACGAAAACATCCTGTTTGAAGAGGCAGGAAAGATAGAAGCACAGCCATGGGATAGGGTTAATCAGTCAGGAAAGGGGCTTTGGAGCCCAAGGCTTGAATTTGGCGAATTTGAGCAATTTGGAGCATTTCGACTGGGTATTGATCCCTAAACTCAATTTTGAAAACAGCCTCCACTGCAGATGTGTGGGTTGTGTTATCCTAGTATTTGCACGCATCGATTGGGCTAACATAAAATGCACCATACTCTTCACAAAAAAAGGAAAAGGCAGGGACAGTCACAAGAGGAATAGCAGAAAGTGCATAGTTAATATGGGTTGTATGCGAATCCAAGAAACAAGTGCTTTACACCCAGGGGGATTTCACGTAATAGCTAATTTGGTGAGAGTGAGAGTGTGTAAGCAGAGGGCCATCTTAGAGAAGGGAGATAGCTGAATACAGGTTTTTCTGATTGAAATTAACATTTCCTGTGATTTGCATTAGCTAATGTGCAAACCCTAACACACAGTCCACCTATTCCAGATTTTCTTCCATCAGTGTAAGCTCAATAGAAATTTCCCTCCTACTTTGCAAGGCCAGAGCTCAGAGACTGAGGAGAGCAGGCTGCGGCTGGCTGCTTTCCCCTACTCCTCGACCCACCAGGTCCTAAGTTCTGAGAAAAGCCGACTGGGGAAGTGCTTTCTACCACCCCTCTGGCCTGTAGGACCCAGCCTGCCAGGTCCTCTCCTCAAAGTTTGGGCCAGGAACCCCAAGCATGCCTGGTTCTGCCCATTGGCATCCCGGATCCCAACTAGCTAGAAAGAGATCTAGAGAAACCAGGAAAAGGAGATAGAAATAAAAAACCTAAACCCCTTCCTCTCATTCCGCTTGTCTTCTGAGTCCCTTTCAGAGACAGTGTGTGTGTATGTGTGTGTGTGTGTGTGTGTCCCCGTGCCAGAGAGAGGGAGAGAAGAGAGGGAGGAAAAAAGAGAGCGCTTTAAACAAAAGACAAGGAGGCCCAGGCAGGGACCTGGAGCTCTCTCCCTCCCCAGCCTTGTTCTGCCTGCAGACCCTTCAGCTCAGAAGCCCAGCAGATACTTTTGGGGGTTTCTGCAAGCGTTGGAGACTAGGCCTGTGTCCACACTTCACACGGTTGCAGCGCTGGAGACAAAGCCCAAGATCTGACCCTAGCACAGCCCGGTTCCAGTGGAGCCCTGAGAACCACCCCCCCACCCCCACGGGCTGTGACAAGAGCTGGGGACCCGGCCTGTTCTGACACTGCCTCTCGCACCCTCGCCAAAGCTCCGCCAGGGTTGGGCCGGCCAGCCCGGCTGCCCTCGCTAGCCAGCTGCTCAAGGAGGACTGCAAGTTCAGAACATGCTTGATGGTAAACGAAATCCTAGAGAAAGCCATGCCACTCTGTCCCTGGGCCGCCTCTCCAAAGTTCCTTATGACACCCTCGGTTGGTGCCTGCTTCTTTCTGCATGAGGCCTTGGAAGCCAAGCGGTCATTTACTGCCCCTCTGATTGCGCCAAGGACCAGGTTAGCCCATAAAGCCTTTCACACTCGACAATGGGGATTTTCTCAACAATTAACAAGAAACAACATAATAAAGCCATTTACAAAGACCTTTCTATTTACTATAAATTAGGCAGTCTTTAAGAGACTAGTGCTTAATTTCACACACTTTACAACTGGGGCTGCATTTTAAACACCCTGGAAAACAAGCTTGTTGCACTTTCTTGTGACCTGTCTGCAGTGCACCTCTGTGTCCCCTAGTCCCCAGTAGCAGCTTTGTTTGCGTTGCTGCACTCCAACCTCCACAACCTTGGGTGGCTTTCCAGGTCACTGTCTCATGGTTCCTGTTTCCAGGTCAGCATTCCACTTGCAGATGCACTGAGAAGTTCCAAGGCACAGGAACCACGGCTCCAAGCCAGGCAGCCAACCAGCCAGCCATGCCCCCATCAGGCCTCTCCCACCTTGGGAGGTTCACCCTCCCAATGGGCTCCGACCGTCTGGTCATGGGGCCCAGTAGGAAGACTGGTTCCTTGGCCACTCGAGTTCCACACACCCATTTTGGAGGCCTTGGCCAGGCCTCCCTGCCCCATCCAAGAATCTGGGCCCCTTTTGCCTGGGGAGACATGAGGCCTGGGTGAGAAGGTGAGAAACAGAGAGATGGCATGTGCCAAGGGTTGGCAAGAACTTCGGGACACACAAAAGGAGTGGCAAGTCAGGCGCCAGTCCCCAGGGCCCACCGGTCCCCGGGGACTAGCCCCTGGGAGGGGTCAAGGCTGGCTGTGCTCCTGCTGCCCTCTGTGCCCTCTCCCCAGCCCGCAGGCTGCATGTGCACCAGCCCTACCAGGCCAGCTGGGTTCCAGCTCTTCTGCCCCGGGCAGCAAATCCTCACATGTCCTGAAGACAGTAAGATCTGGGGGTGGGGGGGGAGCCGCAGAAGAAATTTGTTTGCCACCATGCAAGATGGCGGCACTTAAACACCTTTCTGGTGCTGGTGGTGGCCCTGGTCAGAAACCCCTGAGCTGCCCTGGTTCTCTGAAACCCCCACCTCACCCCAAGGTCGGAGATTTGGGGCGGCCAAGGGGGAGAGGGCCCCTGAGACCCCCTCGGCCAGCCAGCCAGCACTTTGCGCGAAGCCCTGGGCCGGCTGGATCATCCCCTACCTTCCCTCCAGGCCGCTAGGCCGTAGGCCCGCGCCAGCAGCCCCTGGCCACTGACCCCTGTTTACAAACACAGCCTGGGGGCGGGGTGGGGCGGCCCGAGCGCGGGCTGCCGGGGTGGGGGCAGGCCTGCGCCCCGGAGGACGCCACCAGCAGAGAGGGATGAGGAGTTGGTGCGAGAGAGCGGGACGGCAGCTGGAAAGGACTGAACGCCTTGTTTTTGAAACTGTCAATTCCCTCAACCCCTATTGTGAGAGCTTCATGCAAAACATCTCAGGCCTTTTAAAGTAGGAGCTTGTGAGGCCGCCACAGTCTGAAAAGGAGCGAGAGAGGGAGCGGGGGCCTAGGGCATGGGCAAAGAATGATAGCTGGGCCCCCTCCTTTTTTTTTTTTTTTTTTTTGATTTAAAAGAGGGCCTGCCAAACAGGTAAAATGCAACCCTCCCCCACCTCCTCCATCCGCCTTGCATCCCCACTCCCCAGGCTAGTTTCCAAAATGCCCTTTGGCCTAGGGAGCAAACCAAAACCAAAACTAGCATTAAAAATAGTTCTTCCTTACAGGCCAGGGGAAAATGCTGGGATAACCGGGGTGACCCGGAGGACTCACTAAGGTGGAGGCCTGGTTCCTCCTTGCCAATTTCCTGAGGTTAGTTGACCGGAGCCTTTAAATTTTTTTTTTTTTTCTGTTTCCTACTTTAGCTCTGGGAAATCCCTCGTTTCACATCCTTTTCAACAGGAAGTTATTTTCAAGGTGAAGCAAAACTCACATTTTCTTTTGTGGATGCTAACGCTTTATTTAAAAAAAAATTTTTTTTTAAACCAGGACGAGTTTTTTTTTTTATTTGTAGGGAAAAAAAATGCTTTTGAGGAACTAGATTCTTGTACATCTCTTCCTGCATGCAGACAAAACTATCATTCTTATATCAGCAGAAAATGAATTCTCAATCCAATTCGTGTTTGCCTAGAACTCTGAGGAATTTCTAGACCATTGGAAGTCACCCAGACAGGAATAAGATAAAAATCCACACACTAGCCCACTAGTTTGTGTTATTCCTGTTTTGTGGTGGCTCCTTGTTGTTGATTTTCAAATAAACAACCATTATTGAGATTACTCCTCTGTAATCAAGTAAGCCAGTAGAAAGGAACACCCACTCTAAAAAGTAAATAGGGGGGGGGGCACGGCTGCATTTTCTACAAAGGCATGTAACTTAACTATGGGAGAGAGTACACACATCTCTTTAAAAAAAATAATTAAATATTCACTTCACAGTCTTCTCAGGAAATTACTTCTATGTGACACCAAAAAATAAGTTTCCCTAAGAAGTCAGAGAAAAAGGCTTTTCCTGTATTTTCCTCATATCTGTGAATGCTGAGCTCATTTAGACACAGGCATCACTGACCCTGTGGCCATATAGCACTCTACTCCCTTTAAAAATTTTATTCCCTGAAAACATTTAAATGTAAAAATTAACCTATCAATGGAGGTAACCTTTCTTTTTCTCTCAATAGGGGTTAACTTTTGAACAAATGAGACATTTATAGCAGCTTAGAAAAATCTAGATATTGTCATTAATCATAAAACAACCTAAATAAAATAAACTGTACTGAGAATAATTCCCACGGCAGGATGGGAAAACAGCTTAGGGGCTCCCAGGAATTGAAAGAATACCTTGTATTTGAAAGGTACTGCATACTATTGGTACACTTCCCTGACAGAAGCCCCAACTCAGGTTTTACTGTGGTTGGCTGGCTTATGGTAGTAATGTGGGTCAAAAATTGTGTCGACTATTTAATTTCTTTCTTTTTTGATAGTATCACTCTGGTATGTGTCGGCCTCTATACTGCTCATTCTCCAGCTTCTATAAACTGGAACTATTGATTCTCTGAAGGCTGGACCAAGTGTCAAAGCTGTAGGCTGATCTTTTATGTCACAAATTCCATAGGGTGTATTTGTTTTAATTTGTACTTACTCTGTCTTACAGTTCTACCACACCCAAGATCTGTAGACTTCGAATATCTCCTCCATTTATATGTTAGAAACAATGAGTCCATAGCCAACAAGGAAAGTACTGATCTCAACATAGTAGTCGCCATATTTGGAACTTTCTTGACTTAGCAGTAATTAGAAAGTAGAAATTACAGATTTCCAGTGTGTGTCACACCTTTGAACAGAATGATTTTGCAGGACAAGGCACTGTACCTAAATTCTGGATTGCCTTCAGAGAAGCAAGAACTCAGACTAAAAAGCCAATTTTGCTTCTTCTGCTGTGCTTTCTGAGGATTTAACTGTCACATGGACTGGTCTTTGGAATTGTATACAAATATGGATTCAAGGGGAACATCCCAGCATCTTTGCTTTGTCCATATCTACTATTCCAATAAAAGCAACTTAGTAAACCTACATCTGGCAACGTTCAGGAATGAAAGGAAAGAGGCAGTTCAAAGCATCTGTTTACTTCATCGAAATGTATTCAGATGCAGGTATTCTTAGCCTCTGTCCTTTATAAGAGGGAAACCACAGGCATATACAGCAATTAGGGCTGAGACCATCCAGAGTTATCTGAAACATTTATAGACAAAAGGAAAATTTCAAAGGGAGTAGGAATTAAAAGGTTAAGGGGGGAAAATAGACTGAATTTCCATGAGAAATAGTGACTTAAATTCACACAGTAAACATTTCATTGGTGTTTTGTTTTGCTTTGTGATTTATGATCTATAGATGCAACTTCTTAGATTCAAGATAGAAAGGAGCTGAGATACATAATTTGTCAGACCAAGGGAGGTGGATCAAAAATTATTAAATTCAACTTTCATTAAAATAACAAGGGATCACTGTTCTACTTTCTGAAATCTGAAACTTTTAGTACTTGATAGGCCACAAGTTTGTGAAGTTTTCTTGCTATTTAGGAAGAAACTTCCTAGTGTTATGCACAGAGCCTGTCTGGCCTCATCACAAAGTATTCCAACAAACCACTGCACCCAATAAATGCATTTCTTTCAGGCAAAAATGTTACAAGTGAACATGTCAACAAAACCATTCATTCCTGTTAGCTGTTCTTCAATCTGGAATAAGTAGAAATGTATGGAACCAGGAATTTTAAACAGTGTTTTTAATTGAAAATAAAGCTAAAGCATGCTTTTCAACAGTGCAAATTTCCATAATTTTGATTTACTGCTTCCATCATAACAACACAGTACACCAGAGTGGCCATTACCAAGGGCCAGACCCTAGTCATTTGCATGTTGAACTACTTTGATTTTAAGTGCAAATATAGATAGTCACCTCTGATTGTCACTTGCAGTAGAAACTCTCCTGCTCTATACACAGGATGGTCTGAAAACAGAAGTCTAGAGAGATGCATTAAAAATATAAGGTAATAAAATCCTGAGTTCTGGTACCAAAAGCCCTGAAATAACTGTTATTTTCATTGGGGTATTACAACTCTAACCCCTCTTTTTCTTTTTCTTGGTTGTATTTACTATGGAGACTTAGACCATAAAGTATCCTGCTCAGAGAAATATTTTAATTGTTTTGAAAGTTCGTAGAGTCATGTTCAGACCACAAGATAAGCAGGACAAAGGTAAGAGTCATCTTATTTAAAATATTTGGGTGAGAACACAAAAAGGACTTTTCCAATTGCAAGGACGGTCTTAAAAGTAAAAATCACATTCTTTATCAAAAAAAAAAAAGAAAAAGAAAGAAAAGAAAAAATATGATCCCATGTTTCTCTTATTATATATGAGGCAGCTTCTTATCAGTATTCAATGAGGACTCACACTCCACTCTTTCCACTTCAAAAAAAAAAAAAAAAAGTTAAGTGCAACTACTCTTGCAGAATGCGGGGAGTAAAAAGAAAAAGATACCCCACAAACAAGAGTCCAGGAAATTACACTTGGGGCTCACAGAGACTTGCTACCTCACTGTGTAACCATGAAACCTAACAAACTTGCACTGAATTAACAGTTACACTTTCAGGTCTGAAATCTAGTGCATAAACTTAATGGCTCATTGTAATATTTATTATTTAACCTTTTGACATTTATTTGTAGCAGTTGAATTGAGGTACCGGTAGATTATTAGCATTGAAACAGTAAAGTGTTCCAGCTCTACCACCATAACTGAGCTTTACTTGAGTCTTTAGCCTGAAGTAGCCTGTGGTGTGTAAACCAACCCTTCTCCCACCCCGCCCCCACCCTGCTTCCAAAAAAAAAAAAAAAAAAAACCACCAACAAAACAAAACAAAACAAAAACCCCCGCAATGGAAAAAAAAAAGTAATCCGATTTCTGTCTTCAAAATGGGATAAACCAGGACTCCAAAGGGGGTGTAACACCATTAATGGACTCGTACAAACCATCCTGTGCTGTTTATAACAAAAAGAAGGTAATATGGTTCAAGAAAATATCTTCCAAAACATTTTTATGAATTAAATTTCCTGAATTTGTGACTAGGTGGAAGAGGTATTGCAGAACCGCCCAGCTGCCATTTCCATATAGGATGGGCCTTGTGAGGAGGTTGGGAATCCTTAGTAGTGTTTAAGGAATACGCCGGCCACAAATCCCCATCCTTCCCAATAATGAGCGATGGTGGACAAGGAAAATTTGCCATGAAATTAAATGGCCTTTTCACTGCTGATGCTACATTGCTGGCTACCTTTTTGCGTCTGTTTATAGCTGTAAAGTCATCCAGTGTTCCTTCATGTGTTTCAATTTTACCTGTAGGACGAGGGCTTCTAGCTGATTTCAAATTTGGTTTGACTGGAGGTGTCTGCAGGACAGGTCGTTTTCCCAGTACTAATGTCCGGTAATTTTTTCTCACCCTGGCACCAAATTTATATTCCCCATCCTCAGGTTTTGGAGAACCTAAAGTGCAGGAAAGGCCCTGACTCTGAGCCAGTGGGTTTAAGGAAGGAGGTTCTTTCTCAGGGCATGCAAACCCTCCCTTAGCTGTGGTTAACAAGGCGTCCTCCTCTTTATTTTCAGTCACATTGTAAAACTCACCCTTTGTATCATTGCACTCGCACTTTAGCTTATTTGTAATAAGGTCAGGTTCATATTCTTCATTAGCACTACTGTCTTCTACTTTGATTTTAATATTGTGCAGAAATGGCAATGCCTTGTCACCTGGCTCAGTGCAGGGATTCTCGGCTTTAGCTGCTGCTGCTGCATCCCCTTCGGGATCAGTTTGCGAGGAGGGCAACTCCGTAGCAAATTCAGGACGAGGAATTTTGGAATCTTTTTCGGAATTTGCTGCTGCTCCAGAAGCCTCATTATTGAAGAACGGAGTAGCTATTGTGTTGTTATCTGCACAGTGTGTAGCAGGAGTTGCTTGTAGGCATTTCCTAGCCTCTCGGAATATTCTTTGTTGTGGAAATGCATTGTTTGTCTTTGGGCTAGGTGAAGAGGCCCCCTCTGCCAGGCAGTTAATCGTCAGGTCAGTTCTCTTTACAGTACTGGAAATTTCAGAGTGTGGGAATGTAATGTCAGATACCCTATCGTTCCTAATCTCTGGGAAACAACTGCCCAGGCCGGCCGGGCAGTACACCGGAGACGTTTTGGGGGCCCAGCTCTGCAGATTCCACTCCTCGGGCGACTCTGCTTTGACACTGCTCTTGAGGTCGGGAAGTCTGCCGGCATCCTCGAAAGCAGCGGGTTTGGTTGCAGCGGCGGCGGAGGCCAGATGGTACAAGAAGTTGGCCTGTGCCTGCACGTTGGGCGGCTCGCAGAAGCTGGTGCGCCTGAAACGGATGCTCTGCACTGACACTTGACTGGAGCCGGAGCTGGAGTCCGACTCAGTGGACGAGTCCTCCTCCTCTTCCTCCTCCTCCTCCGAGCTGACTTCACTGGAATCCGAGGCCCCACTGCCCCCCTCTTCCTCCTCCTCTTCCTCCTCCTCTCCTTCCTCTTCCTCTTCCTCCGAGGACACAGAATTGCTGGAACTGGACAAACTGGAGCCAAAATCCGAGTCGTTGGCTGCATGATCCGAGTAGGAGCTGGACTCGGAGTCGCTGCTGCAACTCTCGGGAAAGCTGCCCAAATGGGGCTGCGGCCGGTGGTGGTGAGGGGGGTGGTGGTGATTCGGCTGCAGCTGTTGGGCCCTGTGGTGATGATGGTGGTGGTGGTGATGGTGGTGGTGGTGGTGGTGGTGCGGAGGCGCGCAGAAGCCGTTGACCAGATGCAACCTCTCCAGGCAAGTGGCCCCCGCCGCCGCCGCCGCCGCCGCCGCTGCCGCCGCTGCCGCCGCCGCCGCCGCCTTGGCTTTGTAGGACCTGGGCAGGAGCAGCAGGCGGCGGGCGGCGGCGTGGGGCGCCAGCAGGCCGTCCTTGGCGCCCGCGCGCCTGCGCCTGCAACGGAAGGCGAGGCTCCCAGCGCCCTCCGCCGCCGCCGCCGCCGCCGCCGCCGCTGCCGCCGCCGCCGCCTTGGGCTGGGGCCCGGCCGCCTGGTAGTAGGCGGCGGCGGCGGCGGCGGCGGCAGCGGCGGCGGCGGCGGCGGCGGCGGCGGCAGCCGGGTGCTTGCTGCACAGCAGGCTGCGCCAGTAGGCAGGGTCCGAGTGGAAGGCGACGTAGTTTCCCTGGAGTGGGGCAGTTTCATAGTGGAAAGGGGCTTTGCAAGGCGAGCGCGAGATTTCCGGGTAGTGCGAGCCCGGGTATTTGCTGAAAACCTGAGGTAGATGGGCGGCGGGACGCGCGGCGGCGGCGTGGCTGGTGGCGCTGGCGGCTGCGCCCGGGCGCGGGGACTGCGCGCTGATTGGCAGCGGCCGCGCGGCTCCGCTCAGGCCCCGCCAAAGTTGCTGCCGGTCCTTCCAGAAGCCCGCGCGGGGGCTGCAGGCGGCGGCGGCGCGCGCGGGCTGCGGCGACGGCGACAGAGGCGGCTGGGTGGTGGCCAGGGCCCGGCCGAGCCGCCTGCGCTTGGTTTTGAGCACGCGCTCGGTCTTGCAGGAGGTGTAGAGAGCTTCCACGTCTTCCCGGGAGATGAGCGTGCATTTAGCGGCGTGGAAGGCGATGCTGTTGATGGCCTTGAGTTTCCGCAACTCCTCCAGATCGCAGTGGTGCTTTTTCACTTTCAGATGATCCATGCGCTTGTGCACCGTAGTCCTCGGGATGTTTTTCAGCAGATCTGTGAAGACTTGGGAGAGGGCAAACATTTGCTTGCCTTTAATGATGAGGTAGCCGAGCCTCACGCCATCAACCTCTTCAAAACCTGACTTCAGGTCTCCCATCTCGGGCACTAAAGGATCCCCACCATTTGCAGGAAATATATACGTGACGCATACATACACATGGATGTATGTTAATCCTCCGCCAGATGCTGCGTGTGTCTCAAGGCATCCTGCTAATAAAATAACAAAGACTGTTATTCCCGGCGAAGGGAGTGCCAAACTCTAGGCGAAATTATGGAGGGGAGGGGAGGAAAAACCCCATGAAATTACACTGACTTGATTCTTGCTTTTTTTTTTTGGTTTTCGTTTTTTTCAAAAAGAGGGAAAAAACCATCCGGTTTCTGATCTGCCAGTGTGTGTGTTGGTCTGAGTCCTCGCTGCAGATCAGTACCTGGGCCCCTCTATTTCTTCCTTCTCCATTGGAGCACTGTGATAATGGAATGTGAAGGCAGAAAGAGAAAAGAAATGCAGCTGCTATTCCCGCCGCTGCTTTAGCTACAAATAAAATGACAGAGTGAAGCGAGCTCGTCCGGAGACACCTTCATCAATTAATTCCCCTAAAGCCAACGCTGATTGGACACTCCTGACAGGTGATGCAATAAAAATTGATATTCCACCCCTTCCCCCCAAAATCTCCTACTAATTAGCATACCCTTATACTGCCACCTCCCCTCCCAAAGTAAATAATACAGTCGGTATATAAATCTTTCCATTAAACTATCGGAGCTCAGAAACAGCCTGACTCACAGACTTCAGGAGTAGCAGTGTGTGTACGCTTAAAAAAAAAGCCACCGTATATTCCCCTTTAAAGAAATATTGCCTATTTTTTTGCATTATTTGCATTTTACTGATAACAGCTATTATCGGTTCATAGAACAGCATTTTAAAAACATTATTAAGCCTAGATAGAAAGACCCAACCCCCCCCCCTTTTCCTTTGGAAAAATGGAGCTTAGGAGAAAATGTGCAGAATAGCTTGGTATTTCCCTTATGGAAGAGGGGAAGGAGACTGCAGCTCCAAAGTTAAACCGCGGCATGAACCACCCCAATACAGACTTACGTTTGGAATTTCTCTCGATTTTCTTTTTTTTTTTTTTTTCCCTGAAATGCCTTTTTTGTTTTTTTTACAACCAGAAACAAAGTTACGTATTTGACCAGCGAAGCAGTTCAAGGATTCAGCTCCAAAGCACTAACAATTCTACTGGATTTCGGTCCTCTGCTGGGGCGTGGGGGTGGGGAGGAGGTAGTTTCGTGTCAGACCCATAACAAAGCATAGATAAGCCAGAAATGTGTACACTTTTCACCATTAACCGGGCTATTTGGAGGCGGGACTGTCTTAGAGTCCCCAGCACAGCCTATGCGAGGGTTCTGTTCAGGACAGATCAGAATTCCAGGGAGCAGATTGCTTCCTTGTGCAGCAAAGAAAAGAAAATGTAAAATGCCCAAGGTGTTTCCAGAGGTTTTACGTAATGGCAACGATGAAAAGAAAGTGCTGATGTATAATGCAGACTATTTCAGTGGTCTGGGATGCTTGAGTTGGTAGTTTAGGTGAACCTTCCACAACTCCCATTTATTTTTCCATGAATGCCAAGCATCTACTTTCACAACATCACTTTGGATGAATATCAGTATGGTTTAACTTCTTCTTAGTTAAACTGAGGCATAGTTTGTGTGGTTTTCAAGGATATCCAAAATACTGACAAAAGAGAGCAAGAGTCTTTCTACTTGTATTACCAGGATCCCAAGGCGCTTTGTTGGCTGCTTTGCAGAATTCGGCAAAACGTTCTTAACTCTTCGGTGTTTGCAACTACAGCATAAATGCAACCCAAGCATTTATGTTTCCTTCTTCCTCCAAAAATAGACACATCCGTGTGGTTAAAGAATAAATGGATTATTTTTGAGCCTGCAAGGAAAAAAGTGTACAATAATTTCTTTCTTCACATTCCCAAAAGTTCTACTTTCCCCTGCTCTGGTCTAGCTAGCAGGTATCCCTCCCCCTACCAAAAAAAAAAAAAAAAAAAGAATCAGACATACAAAGATATATAGCTTGACAAGATGAAATCTCTTGGCCATAGTTCCCCACCCACCCTCATCTCTCTTGTAATTTCCCTGGAATTTTGAAGGGAATTGGGAATTTCAAGAAGTACATCCGGAAATTAAGGAAGTCTATTTAAGAGAGTCTGTAACTCAGGAGGCTGGGATTTGAAAAGTCAGCCCTGGACTACTGTTGCACTCAGCACAGATGTAATCGCTGCTCTTCAACTTAATCAATGTGTGTACAAACCTCGATGTCTAGTTCTTGCCTTTGAAATCTAAGGCAAGCATTTCCATCCAAGAAATCAGAGCTACAGCAAATTACATTTTTGTCCCTTGAATGAGAGAAGGATCATAGAATGAATCTCGTGATATTTCAGGCTTTAAACGTAACCAGGAGGAAGCGATGAACAATGCCTCGTCACAGCTAATACCATCCACCATCCACCAAGTTGGCTTTCTTTTGCACCTGGATCTATCAAAGCTCGTTTTTTCTTTCACTTTCACAGGAGGCAAAATGCACAAGGTTTAAGCAGAAAGCAAAGTTTCCAGGAAAAGCAGATGCTGGTGTTTGTTTTTAAAAGTAGAATGACTAGAGTCTTTCTATCGCCCGTAACAATAATGTCATTTTAAAATTCCTCCTGATGTACTTATATACTCCAGCCCTCTCCTCCCACCCCACCCCCGCCTATTCTCCTCCTCTTCCAGCTTTAAGATTTAGACCAGAGAGTCAAACAGCCAAGGAATAGTAAACTCAAAAAAAGCCTTTGAGAAGACATTACAAAAGATTGGCTGGAGCCTCCTTTTTTTTTTTTGATGGGAGGAGAGGTAGTTTTAGTTGTTCTTGATCCCTGTTTAGGTTTACACACACACACAAACACACACACACACACACACACATTCCTATTCCTTCAGCACATAGCAACATGATTTAGTGACCATTTCAAATTTACCTTCTTTTCTTTCCTCTTTCCATCCTTAAAATACTATATAGATGGTTTTGAAAACTAGTAGGATGTTAAGTATGTTTTAAAAAAAAAACCCTAAAAGTATAATCTGATCTTTTGGGTCAATTAGAGTCAAGGAATTTAGGAAATGTGTGTATATATTACTATTTATGCAGTATCTGTGCATGTGCACCCAGATACCTTTACACTGTTACATTTTTACATATCTTTCTCCTTTCTCCTTGTCTAATACATTCTTTTGTTCCTTTAACTTCCCCATCATTCTGTGTGTGTGTGTGTGTGTACGTGTGTATGCAATAGCACCAGTGCTGGAGCCTTCACACACACACACACACACACACACACACATACACACTCACAGAATGTGACAGACAGCTTTCTTGTGGCCATCAGCACACGTTGCATATCCGGGGTCTTCTCCAGGCGCATTGGGGGTCGATCCCGATAAAAAGATCTAGCAGAGGCCCCTGAGCACTCACACATGAAAGGCAGGGGACTTTAAGATGGATTTGCATGCACACCGGGGATTTCGATCAATAGCTACCAACATTTATGGCTTAGATTATTAATGCGAAAGCTAGCCAAAAGAATGGGGATGAAAAATTAAAGGTGTCTGTTATCAATTATGCTTAAAGTTATGCAATAATTTACTTACTTTGCCTGGATGTGCAGATCCAGATGCATAAAGTACTATCCTTCAAAAGCCAGAGGGTTCTTTGATAAATTTGTTGACCATGTCAGCCGCCTCTACAATCAAAGATGAACCCAATTCAGATGATGGACTATATTCAAATTCTTTTCTAAGAAAGGATACATCAACTTCTATGTTTCTCACATGCATGCACATATGTGGATGGCTATGCCCAGATTAACATTTATGTATATAGCCATCTCTGTGAATTCAAGAAATTACTGTGAATTTAGGCATATATATGCTATGCATTGAGTTTGTTAATTAAATGTGATCATTTACTCAGTGAGAAATGTGTAATCTATGAGTTATTGTAAAAAGCATTTTAGCTTTGAAAACAAAGCTGCTTGCTAAAGGATAATTCTCTTAGCAAATACAAATCGAAATATATTCTTAATGTCCACTTCTGCATTTATTGTAAAAAAAAATTAGCTCTTTCAGTTTTTAAAGTGATAGGCTATGAAGGATTCAACATTTGTCTTTACTTATCCCATATGAATGCTAAATTTATCTTCAGATGCTCTGTTTTGATTTATTTTCACTGTATTTTATGTTTAAATACCATAGCAATTCAGTCTGACCTCTTTCCTCTGGAGCGAAGTAATGCGCACGGCATTTATAGTCTTTTAAATGGTTAGCTTGGAAATGCAATAGCAATTTGCAGGAGTAGTTTACTAATGGGGAAAGTTCTTTTGAAAACCTGAAGGAAAACCTAAGAGTACTTTTGCATTTCTACACTACAACTGTCATATAATTAAAGTATTGAAGAGCATTAAAATAATCCTTTTCCTTCCAACCTCTACATACATAATTTAAATGAGGATCAAACCCCCACCAACACCACCAACCACCTAAATCTACCATATACAGTTGTTTTAGTGATTGCTGAGCACATTTTGTTCAAAGTGAATTCAGACAGAAGAGAGGAACATCATAAAGGCCTCAACAATATAAGAGAGTGGATAGAAGTATAAAAGTCTCATATACTGTTGATTAAAATTAACTATAATGTTTACAACGTAAAGTCTAAAAGTAATAATTTAAAGTCTCACGGGGCTGAATTAGTTAAGGATGGAGGACAATAAAATCTCAACAATTTTTTAGTTAAAGTTATCTGATATCACACCTTCCCTGGTTTTGGGGAGGGAAAAATGAGACTAGAGGAAAAGGAAATGGCTAAAATGAGAAACAACTGAAATTATAACTTAGAGTATTTAAAAATTTTTTTTTTCTTTTTGTCCCATTCAAACATATCAGGGCAAATCTTCTCAAGGGGCCATCCTTCTGTTCTAAGGCATTTAAAAATCCTGTCTTTAACAGAAGTTTGGGACATAGAGTATATGCCATGTTGTTTACTGACCCATAATCAAAATGCAGTGACCTTCTACCCTTTTTTTGCCCCCTGACCCATCTTGAATTCAATGCAGCCTTTATAAATTTGCAAATCCTTGGAGGTAAAAGGGTTTTTGTGAGGCTTTGTTCAGAAAAAGGCCTAAGAGCTTGCTTTCTAAATTAGACAAAGGTAAAGAGGGAAACCTTAGTGGATGAGATTTTATACAGGTGAGCAATAGGCAACTCTCAGAAAACAGCCTTTGCAAGCTAAAAAGCAGTTACAAACATAGGAGACAAGCAGGTTATGGATTGCATCAAATTAGATTGTGGTACAAATCACTTTCATGATGTAAGAAATGATTAGGCCACAATCTTCCTGCTTTTCTCATCTCAAGGGCTGTGGGGGACTCTAGTGACCAAGGAAAGAATGGGGGTTGGGGAAGATGGGAGGGAGGGACGCAGGCAAAGAAAGGAGAGAGACCTGCTCTGCATCTGTATACAGACACATTCCCTTATCTTTCCTGCCATCAGCCAGTTTAAAGGACACCATAATTATGATGGTGATAAAACAATGCCTCCTTATGGGTGCTGAATAAATAAAGAATGTTTACAGCTCCAGAATCTTTTAATTCCAATTAAATGCTATCAAAGAAAAGCCACTTTTCCTACTACAACTGCCTTTCCCCCCAATTATCTTGTTTTGTTGCAATATTTTCCTATGAGACACAAGGGACTTTCACAATTGATCTGAATGTAGGGGGGAAAAAATCAGAGAAAGTACAATTCAACCTTTCTATATTAAAGAATACACAAATCTCCAGAACCACTATTTCTTTGGGTTGCCCGAGTTTTTGTTGATTCTCCAGGAAGGCCAAACATGCAGAGGCTGAGGCAATGATGCCCATGGAGGCCTACCTATGGGTTGCTGAAGCCACACTGAAATCCCAGCACCCAGGAGGGAGAAAGGAAAGATAAGACAGAAGCGGCATGATAGTTCCTGGAAAGGGAATCCTCTGGTTCTGTTCCCCTGGCTTCAGCCCAAATCCTTCTAGGAGCACTGGAGCCAATCACTGTCTTCCTTTCTGTGGCTACTGGGAACACAGAAAAAAAGAGGGAGATAAAAAGATAAATAAATAAATAAATAAATAAATAATGCACAACTTCGAATTTATGGCTATGCAAGTATCATTTCATAGCCATGACCTCAGCACATCACATCATAATCACATTTAAACAAGATTTGGGCTATAATGCCCATCAGGCGAGGCACTGAACACTACTGGCCGAAAAAAATTTTTTTAAAAAATGTTAGAACCATAGAGTAAAAATTAAGTAAAAATGTTACTTTGTCACTTTTGTGGATAAGTAAACTCTTTTTCGTCCTTTGTATAACATTTTAATTCAAACTTCTATTTCCTTTTTCAGTTGTGGTAGTATTTTGCGTTTTTTTAACATATGGCACAACAAACGCTTTGGAAAAAGCGCTCATTCTGTTAAATGCCTCTACAAACCCGCGTTTTACTCCAAGTAATACATTACTAAGTAGAAACTGGGGGAAAAAAAAAAAACTTTCCCCGAAAATATACTTAATACTTCCTGGTAAATACTCTTTGGTAATATGGTGCAAAAATCAATAGTAAAAGATTTCAAGTATTAAAATAATTTTCAGGTGTTTGTGAGTATTTTGGAGAGTTGCAGGCCCCTTTCCTTTAGAAAGTTTAGAGCACCAATACCCTCGATTCTACTGGCAGAATTAGGATGGATTTAGAGGGTCCTAAACGTGACCGATTCACTAGGGCGGGGGGCTACATCTTGCAGCAACGTGCTCCGCAACTTAATCCTACGCTAAAAGAGGGCAGAGAGGGAAAAAGAATGGAATACAAACTCTCCCCACGGTCGTAGTTACTTTCAAGGTGGATTGTGTATTTTTAAGTCTGATGGGAGCGTCTGGTTTGCGGAGCAAAAAGAAGAGAAGGTAAGTGTTCGTCCTTGTATCCACCACTTTGTAGAGAAACAATGAAAGAACAAAGGAAACCACTTCCCTGTCTGAACATTTCCTGAGTCTCCCTCCGTTTCAAGCCAAAAAGCTTGCGAGGAGATTCGCTTTACTCTACTTTAAGTAGTGATTGCTAGGTTTAGAAGCTGGGAAGGAGAGAAAAGTTGAGAGACAGTGTAAATAAAGACTAAATAATAATAAAGGCTTGCTTTGGTCGGTCTACAGCGCCAACCGCAGCAACTTGCTGCAGAAGTTGCTAAACGCATGCAAGCAAAGCTCAGGAAACCACCTTTGCATATTAGATTTTGAGCTCAGTCATTCCAACAGCCTTTCTTGCTGTTTGAAGGGGTCTCTGCGCAGTAAATGTGTGGGTGCTGTCTGTGGGAATAGAGCGGTGCACGATTTAGGTCGAAAATGAGCTCTCGCTGTCTGAGAAAGAATGTTGAAAGGAGATTCCATTGATGTTTGCTACAGTAATGGAAGAAATGGCATTGGTGACTGGGAAAGAAGAGGAATCTGTATTTAAATATATTTGTTTTGGGGTACCCATGTTGTCGGCAAATCAACCTTTGTGGGTCTGTGCCGGCTAAGTGACCGAGTGCCCTCGGCATTATATAAATGGATCCGTGTGTGTGTGTGTGTGTGTGTGTGTGTGTAAGTGCGCGCGCGTGGGGGGAAGCCCCAATGCCGTCGAGCTCGTGAAACATGGTTTTGTTTTTTACTGTCCCCCAAGCGGTGACCAAGCCCCGTCCACCCCCTTCCCGCTTCGAAATGCGTATATTACCTGCCCCGTTACAGGGACACATGTTTATGTTTATAGTCCTGGTTTCTAGTAGTAGTGTCAAGAACCGCAGCAAGAGGAGGGGGAGGAGAGACGGAGAAGGAGGAGTAAATGCAACCACCCCCACTTGTTGTTAAAGCAAATTTACTGCGTTATTGCAAGCCCAGGACAGGGGGCTGGGAGGAGAGTTGAGGGGAACTGGGGAGTCGGGCTGGGCGTCCGCGGTGGAGGGGGTGGGGTTAGGAGATACGAGAGGGGAGCCTCTGCTCCCCAGCAGCCTGGTCCATAAAGGAGCAAGGCCGGTGCGGCGGAAGACAAAAAGGTTCTTCCCGCTCACTGCATTCAGTACTGGGGCTCTGCGAGTGGGGCGCCGGGGCCCTGACCTCTGACCTCGGCTCCTCTCCGCGCCCTCCCTGGTGCCGCGCGGCCACTTTTTACCCAGGATGCCCCGCGCGGGCCGCGCTCGTGCCAAACTCGAGTCCTTCCTAATCCTCCCTTCCCCAAGTCCCCGCCTCTTTTCCCCTCCCTTTTTTGCCCTCCCCGCCAGCCCCGGTGGGGATTCTCCGCTGGGGAACCCCCACCCCACCCCACCCCCACGGAGCCGCCGAGTGGGCGGAGGCGGCCGCAGCCAGGTCCGGCGAGCCGAAGAGCGCGGGCCGGCGGGGGCGGGAGCGGGGCGCCGGAGTGCGCGGCCCCGACGAGGCCCGGACCTGTTGCCTGCCATTGGTCCGTGCCGTCCCGCGCCTTCTCCTGCCCGCCGCGGCCCCAGCGCCGGGCGCGGAGTCGCGGGAGGAAATAGGCATGGCTGTTGTCTCCGCCTCCCGCCCAACTTTTTTTCTCTCTTGGGGGTGGAAGGAGGGCGGCGGCGGAGTGGAGCTGGCCAAGGAAACTCCGTTGCGGCCCCATCCAGTCTCAGAAAGTGTCGTTGCTGGCCGCTAAACCTCGCGGCCTCTCGGCCCGCCGCGCCTGCCTGCCTTCCTCTCCCCGTCGCGGGAGGCGGGCGTGCAGAGCCCTGCCGCACCGCGCGGCCTCGGAGTTCCCTAACAGTCTGCTTGCGAGGAAATAAAGAGGGGCAGGCTTTAGACACCAAGATGTGCCTTCCCAAATTTTTATTTTTAATGTGACAGATGGGTTTAGGTTTCCAAGTTGTGGGGGATTTGCTGTATTTCCTTCTAGAGTTGGGATTTCCTGAGCAATCACCCTTTTTCTCCCCCCACTTCCTGAAGGGAAATAGCAAATCTGCGTTCAGATAGAAGTGGGACTCGCCTGAAAAATCCTGGGAGGAATCGTAAAAGAATAAAAAAAGAAAACATTGGTTTCGGGAAGATAGTGCTAAGAGGCCGCCGCCGAGAAAGCAGGAGTCGCCGAAGGGAGTCTGGGGTCGCGGGCGGGGAAGGAGGGAAGCGGCAGCGACGGCGGGAGGAAAACATCGGGCCGCGAGTGCGGACACGCGGCCGGAGGAAGCGGGACTCAGCCCGGCTCGGCCACCCCCATTGTTCGACCCTCGCACTGCAGCTCGGGCCAAAGCGTCCTTCCCGGGAAAGGGGTCCCTGTGGCCAAGCCGGCCCCCTCTGGCGCCTCCCCAACACCCCAGAGCTACCATCGGTCTCAGACCGGCAAGTTTTAGGGTTCAGTCGGCCAGCGAGGCGTTTGCTTGGAAAGACCTCGTAGGAAAGAGGCTTTGCAACGTGCTATTAAAGGGAAGAGAGCTGGTCGAGAGTGCAACTCTCACTTTTAAAGAAAAGGGAAAGCAGCATAGATAATGTTTGTAAAGTGATCGGTAGGTCAGCGAAAATACACTTTTCTGCATCTGGAGAGTTAGCGAATCGTTTGATATTTGCAACAGTTTTAAACATAAGGATTCGAAAATGAGTGTCAGAATTCAAAGAAGTTCGAAAAGCACGTTTTGCTGTACCTGTTTGTTATTATTTAGCTGTTTGTTGAATACAAGAAATCTGATTTTAAAAGGAAGGGTTGAGCTGGTCCTAACAAAAATGGGCTCCGTTTCTTACGATGAAATGCATTTTCAAAATAACTGAATTTCAAAAGGGAAAAACATCTAAGGTATCTTTCAACCAGGTTTTGGAAACAAATATTTGCAATTTAACCTACGAAACTCCGAAACTCCTGCTTATTTTTCTTTGTGAGGCATGTGGGAAAAATATTTCTGGCGAACGTCACAGTTGAAAAAAAAAAAAAAGATTTCCAAGCAGTGATCCGAAGTCTTACAGACAAGACCAAAATCATCGTGCTGTGTAAAGAGCTAAAGGACTAATTTCAATCTTGTGGCCCAAACCTTTCTAGGGCCAGCAAGTAGTTTCGACTTAGAATTACAATAGATTTTTTGGAAATTCCTTCTGAAATACTCATGACTACTGTGTATATTATGCAGCTCTGTTTCCCAAGGTGGGTTTTAAAAAACCAATTAGAATTGATCTATGGTGGAATATTATATTTACACGTCATCAGGAAAACATCATTTAACAAGAGTTTTGAATTACAAGAAAGAAGTTAACAGATGATATGTTCATAAATAGCATCTGCTTGGAAAGACTGCTTAAAAATCAGTTGAAGGTAGTGACGGTTGTGATTTTGCATTTGAAATGCTACAGGAGTTGTTAACACTTTATTTTGGGGGGGTTTTCTAAACTTGCATTTCCACGTGGAAATCATTCAGTTATTTCGAGGTACAAGGAGAAACTCTTATGTAAGAAGTCATTCGAGGTATGACTATGGTAGGATTTGAACAGAAAAAAAATCGGCTGAAAATTAAGAATTTTCAGTCGGCTCATTTCGTTCTACACTCATCCTCCTCCTAAGTCCCCCCACTCTTTATATTTAATTTATATTTTTTTAATTATAAGCCTTTCACTATTTAGAGTAGCTTTATAAGTTTATTTCTTATGTACATGTGGTTGATAGAAGGTCAGTCTTTTTACAGTTTTTACTATTTCAGGTGTTTTTCATTTAAAGTAAAAAAAATAGTTATAAGTCAGGATATAGTTGTGAGAAAAACAACAAATGGGCGGAAAAAAAAAGGCCAAAATGGGGATGGGGAAGGAGAGGGATGAATGGGGTTCCTGGTTAGTCTTTGTAATACCTTTCTTCAGTGTTATGTTGTATTTTCCACTTTTGCGCGCACTTACCATCATTGCTTTTTTAATTTGGCTGAAGGGCCACCATATAAAAACTACCTACTTTCTGTGTTGCACTCTCCACAGTAAAGAGTGACAAAAAGTGATCCAAAGCTTATGTGTTTCATTTGCCAGGAATGCTAAGATTCACCCTATGGGGTCATGTTGGTCATTGGCACTGTTATTGTACAATTTCAAAATTTAAATGTCTACATTATAGATTTTTAAAAATCTAAGTTGTAGTAGACAGTTTATTAATTGAAGGAATATAAAAATGAATTTGTCAAACTCATTCTTTCTGAGACACAATGCACTTAATTAACATATTCTTGGGGTTTGTTTCTGGATTTGGTAAGCAATGGCCCCTTCTCTTTCAGAGAGGAAAACATTTAAATCTTAAAAAGTGACCTTCTTTGGTCTAAATAGTATTTGGTGATTTTGGCGATTGTTTAATTTCTTTTTCTTTTTCTTTTTTTGCAGTCCTAGATATGTCTGATTTCTTTCATGGATGGCTTTCATGTTAAAAACTGATTTTCCTCTTTCCATGTCTAGAATCTTTTTCATTTAATCTTATTGTGTCCTGTAAACAGACACCTAAATATGTCACTTGAATCAGACTTTAGTATAACAGAGATGCAAACTTCAGTACCAGTAAAAAATGGAACATGGATCTTACAGTTTTACATTACATTCCTGATATCCTGAAAAGTCAGAGTAGCATATTTAAGTATTGTTGCATTACAAAAAAAAGTGCAACTCTGAAATGTTTGAGATTTATGTAACATCTAGAGGATCTAAAGGCATTTTGAGATACTATTTTTCTATAGGTAATTATAAGGTTTTTACCCCCTATATAAAGGCAGCCAATTAAGATCAATTTTATAGCAAAAGGAATAGCTCTGAAGCCAAATTCAAGATTAACTAATCTAAAACCTTTAAAAGTAAATATTAGACCTTTATTATTAAAAACATTTTAAATTTAGATTACACAGGATTTAAATTTGAACATTACCTAGACTTTCCAAAAATTAAATGTATCTAGCAATAATATTAATTATGATTCTTAGAGTTGGTTTAGTAATGAAATGATGACTTTTATCTGAAAGGTTGTTAGTGTTTTAGGACTGTTTAAATGTAGACAATTCTAATTCAAAATTATTTGGTAAAAGACTTCACGAATATTAATTTCAACTAATAGAAATCTTTAAAGAAACTATGTGAGAATTTCTGTCAATCATGACTTGAAATTTTACTTAAATTGTACATACAAAATAAAGCTTTGTTTTATTCTAAAGAATAAAGACTAAAGCTCAGACTGCAATTAGCTTTTAAATACCAATACTGTACATTAAGCAAACATTTATTGTGGGCCTACTATGTGAAAAATACTTGCTAGGTGCTATTGTGAATAAAAGAAAAATCTAGTCTTATACCTAATCATGCTTCAGTGAAATTTTGCAAAAGCCATTAACAGAATCTCAACTAAAACTATAACTGAATACTCTTTAATGAAAATTTGAATACATGATACATAAAGGCACCATGTGTGGGTTTAGGTAAATAACAAAACTAGTTGCAGAAATACTTCAGATTTTAATCAAATCACCATAAATATATATGGGTCATAACACACTTTTGCATAAAACATAAAAACTCTTGAGAATCAAATGTATGTCAAAGAGGACATACTTGAAAGTCTACAAATCATAAGGAATTGACTTTTTGAATTTTCCAAGTAATTTATTTAGAAACAAGATTATAGTTTCTGGTAAGTCTTAATAATACATGAATTCTAATTGTTTGTTGTATAAAACTTAGTTTCAGGGCCAATATGGACTGTGGAATTCAGGAATCTGAGCTAAGGAAAGTAAATTATAGTTTCAGCCTTATAGAAATAGATCTCAGTTTCTATTCCTCCTATTCCTTTTGTTAAAGTATAAAAATATACTTTAACAATAGGTCTCATAGACTAAATATAATATGAACAAATAGGAGAATGAAACTTTGATTTAAAAAGATAATTAATACAAGCCATGTTAACATATGAACCAAATGTAGTTTTAAATGTTTCTTTCACAGCATCTACTTATGTAAATGATAATGGAAAAGCAAATTCAAAAAATTGGTGCCTTGGTTAGGGACTGCAGAAAATTATAAGAAGATATATTACCCATAGAGTGGAAATACATTTTCTCATTATGGTAGGGTTAGAGGTTACATCATAAAATACTTTACTTGAGTTTTTTTGTGGTTTGCCTCAGATGATTAGTTTAGAGAAATAGATGAGCCAGTATTGTGTTAGTGGTTTTATGAAGGATGTTAGAGACAATAGGCTTTTGTTTTATTCGACAGGTACAAGATATACTTGGATATTTGGGAATATGGAATTAGATTTAAATGATAACACTATTTAAGATTATGTTATTGTTTTCTCTGGAGTGATCCTATAAATATAATAATTTATTATTTTACATCACTATGTATTTTTAAAAATTTAGTTGAACTTTAATAATTTTGGCAAATTAATTGTTTTACCCATTCTGAGATATGAGAATTAGCATACTCAGCAGTACAACTGCTGATAAGTACAACTTTCTTATTGTTGTAGTCTCTATATCCAAAACAGTCTATGGCACACAGTAAATGTTCAATAAATATTTATTGAATGAATAAATAACTCACTGTATATTTGAGCTATTGTATACTGTCTGCTTTTCTTTCTTTTCACTTAATATTTTATAGAAGTACACTATTTGTTTCAGATATATAAGGAAAAGTTCAGTATCTGGTACTTGAGTTAAAATGAAAACGACCTATTACACCCATTTTTTTCTAATTATTTTCATAACTCAATACATCATGTTAAAAATCAGCTTGAAGTAGTTGGAATTATATTTTGTCAACATTTATGCAGTTATTTAAAATTTAACTCAATTTCTGCTTTATTTATATATAGGCATGTTACTAATTGGTGTATTTTCATTATTTGTTTGAATTTCAAAAATCTGTTACAAATGATAATTTTTTATTTTGCTTTGGAAAGAGTATGTGTTTTACCTACATTTTCAGTACATGTTACATGATAAGGTAGGGTACTCATCCTTCTCTTTATATACAAATCAATTCCGACACAAGAAGTAAGCTCCAATACATTAAATATAAAATTTAGAAATACAAATATATGCATTAGATACATGAATATATTTTTAAATAATGCATTAAGGTTTGACTGCAAAGGGAAGTTTCACAGTGATTTTAACTCAAAATTACATTAGGAGTTTGGGTAGGAATTAAGATATTGAACTGGTAACCTTTGTATGAGGACAAAATTCTAAATACTGTGTAGTTAGGATATACAAAAACTGTACTTTTGTTTGAAGGGCATTTTAAGAATATTATTGTAGGTCCCAAAATTTATTAATTGTTGTCATATCCTCTAATCCTGTAGTCACTTTTCTAAATGCATTTATGTAGTTAATAGAGAATTCTCATTTCTGTGTATCTTTTTTTCATGTGTCTCTTTAGTGAACATTTTCTCCATATCAGTAAGTTTTGGTAATTTCCATTTCTACAGAGATCTCATTTAGTTTTTAAGACATTTGAATATATTTGATAAACTATGCTTCCTCTGTGGTATCATTCTACTAATTTGACATACGAAAACGCTACCTTATCCTTTTCTTCTTTAGGAGAACCTTTGGAATGTTTTTAAAGCTTAAACCATTACATTATTTCCTGGTGACTGACAGAACAACTTAGGTCCCTCCCTCGTTTAGCATGTTATCAGTGCGTTTTCCAGATCACATATGCCTAAATCCTGATAAAACCTTTTTTTTGGTACTGGGGATTGAACTCAAGACCTTGTGCTCGCCAGGCAGGTGCTTACGCTGCTGGCTGCTGAGCTAAATCATCGGCCTCTGATAAACGATTTTGTACCTGCAAGTTATTATTTTTTTGTAGAATATATTTATTGAAAGAAAGCTGCTGTCCCAGAGAGAGGAGTAGGTTGCCCTACCTGCAAGTTATTAACCCAAAACCAGGAATTCCCTCTGTGACAATGCTTGTCATTTAAACAATCAATTCCTAATTCTCATCTCATGCTCAACTTTTATGACTAGACACTTTTTGCTTAAAATCAATACATGGTTTACATGGATCCGTAAGAAATGGGGCAACAGTGGGAGCTTTCACAGTTTAAAAACTCCTTAGTATCTAGCTAATTATTCAGATAGGCCTAATCCATTTTCTTTGTGAGGGGGGAGTGCCCATCTCTGCCACTTAAATGACTTCATATTTCCAAAAGTAAAAGTAGAAAAGAGTGAGAGGACTCCTCAATCAGAAGAACTCCTCAATCAGAACTGTCTTATGGTCTTAATTATCTGTTGGTGACAGACCAGAACCTATTTTGTCCTAGAACTACATTTTCCAGATCTCATTATATTGCTAATTCCTGGTAACCACTTGTACTCCTGCACAGCAAGCTGAGAGTGGGCTTGGGGCTCCCTAACACCAGCTTTTTGACCTTCCTAGATGCACTTTCATTTGTCTGTGGGGCCAGCGTGGTACATAAGTGGGCGGCAGCTCTGGTAACACTTCCAATGGGTGAACTTTGGGTGGAATCCAGGATGTGAATTTAATGGGTGGAGAGGCTGCGGCAGCGCTGTGAAGTTAGCGTGGCCAACTGCAGGAAGCCATGCTTCATTACACCCTTCATGGAAGCGGGTGTACGCTCCCAACCATAGTCACCCACCAGCCAGTTTGGGAAGAGAAGGCTATCAGGTAGGTTCCCAGGGCCCGGACGTGCCCTCGGGGAGCCCCTCCTGCTGTTTAGACTAACACCCCCCACCAGGCCTTTGGCTGGTGCCTCCCCTGCCTCCCCGGGACTCCCTCCCGGGGCTCGCCGACGCGCACGCGCAGCCCGCGTCCCCGCGCTGCAGACGGAGGCCTAACGTCCCTGCCCTCGCGTGCGCGCCCCCGCTCCAGCCTCCTTGCCGCAGGCTCTCCCCACCGCCGCACACCTCAGCGGCCGCCACAGAGGCGCGGCGCGGGGGAGGGGAAGGGACCCGGAGGCTGGGCCGGGGCCTACGGCTGGACGCGGCGGCGCGCACGCAGGCCTCGCCTCTTGGGGTCGCCTCCCTCACGCCGGCAGTAGAGCGGGCGCGCACGCCGAGTGACGCTCGGAGGAGGAAGCGCAGCCCTGTCCCCTCCCTCGCAGCCCCGGGCACCGCGGGAGCCCCCCCCAGTGCGCCTGTGCGGAGGCCTCCGGGATTATGTGTGTCCGCGCCGGGCGCCAGCGTTAACGCCGGGCGGAGGCAGGGAGGAAAGGCGCTGAGGAGGAGGAGGCGGTGGCGGAGGGGCGGTGGGGGAGTCAGCAAGGACATGGCTCCTGACTCCAGTGCGGAACGTGAGTGACTGAGCTGCGGCAGCGGCGGGCAGCGGGCGGTGGGAGGCAGGCGGGCGTGTGGGGCGCCGAGGAGCGAGTGAATGGGCGCGGGGTGGGGAGAGCACTCATGGCTTGCTTGTAATTTTTAATGGTCCCCCCCAACTCCCTCTTAGATGGTCTCTAGCGACCGGCCCGTGTCACTGGAGGACGAGGTCTCCCATAGTATGAAGGAGATGATTGGAGGCTGTTGCGTTTGCTCAGACGAGAGAGGCTGGGCCGAGAACCCGCTGGTTTATTGCGACGGGCACGGCTGCAGTGTCGCGGTGCATCAAGGTAAACACCCCGCCGCGCGCCGCGCCGGCCTGCGCCCAACCGTCACCGCCACCCCACCTTGGCTGAACCCGCTGCTGCCCGCCCCTCCCCCGCCGGCGCGGCCCCGCCCCCTCCGGCTCGGCCCCGCCCCCGGTAGCATCCCGGCCGCGGTTCAGCCCTGCGGGTTCGCGGGGACGGGAGGGGGTGCGGGCCGCGTTTGTGGTGGAAAGCGCTTGTGGCCCGGTGTCACGTGACCGCTCGCGCACTCTCTCAAGTGTCAGTCGTTCCTGGTCTGCGGACTTTTTTGGGCAGCGGGGGAACTGCGGGACTACAGCCTGCGCCCCAGGTGGGTGGGGATAGCAGTGGCAGCTTGCACCCTGCGTTCGGGGTCATGGTGGCCGCAGGGGTGGAGTGGGAACGCGGAGCCCCCGCCCTGTGTATGATCTGCGCCTGTTTGCCGCAGTGGCTGGGGACTTCCTGTGGTTCACGGGCGTTGGGCTGGGGACCTCTTTAGATCCGGGAAGGGAGCAGACTCTGCCGCACCCCAAGCTTTCGGCAGACACCCGGGAGCTGCTGCCCATGCCGTGGACTAGGAGCTTCATGCGGAGAGGACAGCGCGGTGCCTGCCTGCGGGGAGGGTCCGGGGCTCAGCTGCCCTGGGCTGATGGCGAAGGCCCTGCTTAGTGGCCGCAAGAGGCCACGCCTCAGCCTGTGTGGCCGAAGACTAGAGGAGGTGGTGGTGATGCCACGTGACTTGGGGAACTTCTTAGTTAATTTCTAGGTATTTCCAGTCGGTGAGTGATTTTGGTTATTAAAAAAACATTGAGGACACCAGTAAGACAATTTTGCTGGTTGTTGAAGTCTTTGACTTATTTTTTTCTTTTTTTTTTGTCTTTTTGAGACAGGGTCTTGCTATGCAGCTCAGGCTGGCCTTAAGCTCACTTTGTAGTCCAGGCTGGTTTTGAACTCACAACGATCCTCCTGCCTCAGCTTCCCGAGTGCTGGGATTATGGGCATGCACCACCACGCCCGACTTTTGAGTTTTTGACTTTTAACCAATAAAACTGGTAAGGAATTGAGGCCATAACAGTTCTAGATCATTTTTTTTTGGTGGCCTCCTATTTGTTTACCATTTCATCCCCTCTTCCCATATCTGAACTTGGCATTGAAAGTTGCCGATACTGTTTAGTAGTGTACTGGAAGGGGCACTGTTGAGAGGGAGAGAGAAATCTCAGCTGGAGCGGGCAGTGCAGTCTTTTAAAGTATGCAGTGTGGACCATGGGAAGGAATACTTTGGCAGTGGCCAATTCACCACAGTTGCTTTTAAGTTTCAGGAAAGACTGCACACTTTCTTTTTTTTTTTTTTTTTTGGTACCGGGGATCAAACTCATGACCTCACGCTTGCCAGGCAGGCGCTTAAGCCGCTGAGCTAAATCCCCGGCCCAGACTGCACACTTTCAAGGAGTGAAAGCAGTGTGTCAAAACCAGACACAGATGTTAAGGTCTTAGAATTGGCATATAGTTGGTAGTACAGTGTCTTGGCACTGGTGGAGGCAATGTTATGAATTGGACAATAAGTTGTCAAATTTTATTAAGAGTTCTATTTTCCAATGTTGAAAATGTTCATTTGATATTTTTTTGGTTTTTTTTGAGACTGGGTTTCCTTATGTAGTTCAGGCAAGCCTTGAATTCACTATGTTGAACTAAACTTGCAGTAATTCTCCTGTCTCAGCCTCCCCAAATGCAGGGATCACAGGTGTGTACCACCACTCCCAGCTGGATTCTTGACTTTTCCTTTCTCTAAATTCTTTCAAACAAAACTGTGTTTGGACCTTCATGCTGTGTTTCTTGGTTGATAAAACATTTTTTTTTTCTTTATCAGTACTGGGGATCAAACTCACGACCACCTGCTTGCAAAGCAGGTGCTTATACCGCTGAGCTAAATCCCCAACCCCTGATAAAACATTTCTACTCTTATATATTTAAACGTGTAAATCCTAATAAGGATTAGGAGCTAGTGATGGTGTTGCATGCCTGTAATTTCAGCATTTGGGATGCTGAGGCAGGAGGATTGCTGTGAGTTTGAGGCCATCCTGAACTACATAGTGAGACCCTGTCTCAAAAAAAAAAATCAGCAAAAAAAGACCCAGTTTGTGGTGGCTCATGCCTGTAATCCCAGCCCTCAGGAGGCTGAGGCAGGAGAATCACTTAAAGTTGGAGGCCAGCCTGGGGCTACATAGTGAAACCCTGTCTCAAAAAGAAAAAAAACCAAAACCAAACAACCTACCCCCCCCAAAAAAAACCCATTAGAAATTTAGCTTTTGGAGTTTTAAAGAATTGTATTGGCTTTGTTCATGTATCCTGATATTCAAGATATGTTTGTTTACTGAGTAGTGTGACACATTCCTCTTGTGCCAGTAGCTCTGAAGGCTATTGCAGGAGAATTACAAGCTTGGGGCCAGTCTGGGCAATTTACTAAGACTCTCAAAATGAGTGGGGATGTAGCTCAGTGAGAAGGCTTTGGGTTCAGTTCCTAGGACCACAGCCAAAAGATTTTTAGGTTTTTGCTCACTAAACTGGTAGAAATGTAAGTTGAATGTGCTTTTACGTTTGCAGAAAAATTTTAATTTTGAATTAAATAATATGAAAATCTTTCTTTTTTGGTCTTTTTGAGATAGGGCCTTATTATTATTATTATTATTATTATTATTATTTTTTGTACCGGGGATCGAACTCACAACCTTGTGCTTGCCAGGCAGGCGCTTAAGCCACTGAGCTAAATCCCCAGCCTGAGATAGGGCCTTATTATGCAGTTCAGGCTGGCTCTGAGCTCACTTTGTAGCCCAGGCTGGTCTTGAACTTGCAAAAGTCTTCATGCCTCTGCTTCCCGAGTGCTGGCACTACAGGCATGCACTACCATGACCAGCTCTAAAATTCAGTTTTAAATAATGAGGCTGTGGAGTTCTTTCTTTCTTTGTCTTTTTGTCTTTTTTTTTTTTTTTTTGAGACAGGGTCTTCCTATGCAGTTCAGGCTGACCTCAAACTTTCAGTGTATCTCCTGCCTCAGCCTCCCAACCATTTTTACAACTATGTCTGAAGAGGCTATGAAGTAGACATATGTTACAGACTCATAGTTGTTGGAGCATTTGTGTTATAAAATATTTAGAAATAAAAATACTTGTTTTTCTTGTTTTGTAACAGCCTTATTAAGATAATTTCTTATCATACAGCCCACCCACTTACAGTGTTACAATTGAGTGGTTTTTGTTTTATATAGAATTGTGCAACCATTACCACAGTCAATTTTAGATCTTTTTCATCACTTTAACAAGAAATCTTGGGCCCATTAGCAGTAATTTCCTCTCTTTTCTCTTTTCCTTTTCCTTTTCCTTTTCCCCTTCCTTCTTCTTTCTTTCTTTCTTTCTTTCTTTCTTTCTTTCTTTCTTTCTTTCTTTCTTTCTTTCATTCATTCATTCATTCATTCATTCATTCATTCATGTTTTTGAGATGCTATGCTGCTCAGGCTAGCCTTGAGCTCACCTTATAGCTCAAGCTGGCCTCAATTTGCAGCAGTACCTCCTGCCTCAGCCTCCAAGTGCTGGGATTACAGGTGTGTGTCACCACACCTGGTTTATAACATAAGGCAATTTCTTTTCTTTTTTTTTTTTGTACCAGGAATCAGTCTCATGGCCTTGAGCTTACCAGGTAGGTGCTGTGCCATTGAGCTATATCTCCAGCACTGCTTTCCATTTCTGCTGAATTCCTGCAGTTGTAGGCAATCACTGATTTTTTGGTTTGTGTGTTTGTGTGCTTTAGAGGGTTTTTTTTGGTACTGGGAATCAAACTCAGGATTTTCTATGTGCAGGCAATTGCTGTGCAACTGAGCTATGTCCCTGACTGGTTTTGTCTATTTTAGGCATGTCATATAAATGGGAACATTTTATTTATCAATAAGGGTTGAACACATATGTTCAAAAATTTTATGTGATTTTCTTCCTGTTATAAAATAAAAAAACGAGTGTAGCCCGTTGTAGTGCTTGCATGCCTGTAATCCCAGCACTCAGGAGGCCCAGGCAGCAGGACCCTTTCAGTTCAAGACCAGCCTGAGCTACAAAGTGAGCTCAAGGTCAGCCTGAACTGGGTATTGAGACCCTGTGTCAAAATGCCAAAACAAACAAACAAAAACCCCAAACCCCTCCCCACAAAAACCCTTCCCATGTCCTCTAACCAGACATGGTGGGGCAGGTCTGTAATCCCAGTACTGAGGAGACTGAAGTGCTAAATTACCACGAGTTTGAGGCCAGCCTGGGCTATGTACGTAATTCAAGGACACCCAGAACTACATGGCGAGACCCTGTCTCAAAAAAATAACAAAACAAAAAAAACTATATAATAAAACCTGAGATTAAAAAAACCAGTACAACTTTTAGGCTTTTTCAGATGAAATACACAGAAGAGTTGAATGTAAACATTTCTATTAATATATATTATTTTACCTTTTAATTATAAATGACTATGAGCTAGGTATGGAGGTATGTAGCCATAATTCTAGTACCTCGGAGGTTGATGCGGCAGAATTTTGAGTTTGAGGCTAGCCTAGTGGAGACCTTGTCTCAAAAAAATAAACAAATGTCATATAAAAATTCTCTGTGAAGCTAGCAGTTGACTTGAATAGTTTGAGGGGGACTTTGAAAGGTTATTTGATTTTCCTTGGTCTCCTTCAAACACTAACATTTTGAAACATTTTGTTTCCCAACAGCTTGCTATGGCATTGTTCAAGTACCCACTGGACCATGGTTTTGCAGGAAATGCGAATCTCAAGAGCGAGCAGCCAGAGTGGTAAGGACTGTTTTTTGGGAACTTTAGATTTGAGTAGCTTAGGATGTCACCTTCAGATTGCAGTTTGAAGGGTTGTCAGTTTTTTGTTCAGATGCTGGAATTTAAGAGAGAATTTGGGCCTAATACTGACTCAGGATTTTTTTTTTTTTGTACTGGAGATTGAACTCACGACCTCGAGCTTGCCAGGCAGGTGCTTAAGCCACTGAGCTAAATCCCCAGCCCATTGACTCAGGATTTTAAACAGATCTTTATAAAATAAAAACAGTTTAGATCAGAAAAGTATACATGTTACAGGATATTTTAAAACTGAAAAATATGAAGTAGTTACATTCAGGTTTTATAACTGGCTGCAGAGTTAAGAAAGCCTGAATTGGGGTTGGGGATTTTTTTTTTTTTTTGGTACCGGGGATCAAACTCACGACCTCGCGCTTGCCAGGTAGGCGCTTAAGCCACTGAGCTAAATCCCCAGCCTGGGTTTGGGGATTTAGCTTAGCGGTATAAGCGCCTGCCTGGCAAGTGCATGGTTGTGAGTTCAATCCCTGGTACCGATTAAAAAAAAAAAGCCTGAATTAAGATTTTAAGAGTGCATTATTTGGTCATAGGTAAAATAGCAATGGAAAGATAAAGAAGTTATATTGATATATCTGTAAATTTTTGTTTTGTTTTGAGACAGTCTTGGCTATGTAGTTTAGTCTAGTTTTGAACTCCGTATGTAGTACAGGCTGGCCTCAGACTCATGGCAGTCCTCCTTTTTCAGCTTCCCAAGTGCTGGGATTATAGGCATTCAGAAGTTTAGACCTGACTAAGCAACATAAAAATTTTCCTCTTTATCCAGGTATGGTGGCACAGGCCTATAATATCAGCACTTGGGTAGCTAAGGCAGGAAGTATGAGGCTAGCCTGGGATACAGGTATAGTTCAAGGCCAACCTGGACTATTTAGTAAAACACTGTTTCAAGAGGAGCAAAAAAAAAAAAAAAAGTAGGCTAGCATAGTAATTTTTTTTCCTTTTGAGACAGTCTTGCTTTGTAGTTCAGGCTGGGTTTTTTTTTTTTTTTTTTTAAATTGGCACCGGGGATGGAACTCACAACCTCGGTTTGGCTTGCAAGGCAGGAGCTTATGCCACTAAGCTAAATCCCCAGCCCCATTCAGGCTGGTTTTGAGCTCACTGTGTAGCTCATGAACTTGGGGCAATCCTTTGAACTCAGCCTCCCAAGTGCTTGGGTTATAGGCATGTGCCACCACACCCACTAAATGTTAAAGTTTTTATTTTTGCCTGGGCAGTTTTGGATGAGTAGAAATTATAGCTCAGTAGCCTGTATGAATTGTGAATCTCAGAGCAATATCTTTGTAGTTTTCTTGATTTGTTTTGATCGTGTTAATGCATTATAGGAGAATTTCAGCTGGGTAGTGTTAAAATAATGGGCCTTAGTAAATGGAGGATGCATTAAATCATAAACATTTTAAGGATACATAGGTCTACTTTTTGACGTTTTTTTCCTTACAGAAATGTTGTGGTTTGGAGTAGATAGGTCAGCAAGGCAGGGTATCTTATGTTTTAGATTTTCAGTAAACACTGATAATAAGGCTGTTCTGACGAATGTCACCAGTAGGTAAAGGTTAGAAAACATAAAGAAAATAGGAAGTGGAGATGGAGAGATGATTGGAGTGCGGTAGAATGTCTCAAATGCCACTTGTTGCCAGCTTTTGCTCCTTTATACTCTCTGTGGACATGGTCAAAGAGTCAAGATGGATAAGGTAATTATCTTAGGGTAAATTGGGAGGATGTTTTATTTCAGTTTCCTTTTGTGTTAGCTAGGCATGTTGGTGCACACCTGTAACCCTAGCACTTTTCCAGGCTAGCCTGAGCAACTTAGACACCCAGACTCAAAAGGAAAAAGGCTGGGAAAGCAGCAGCTCAGTGTGAAGCGCATGGGTTCAGTTCCCACTACCACCCTCCCTTATGCTCTGCCACAAACGAAAAGAAATGTTATCTGCTTGTCTGATTTGTTTTTTTTTTTTTTTTTTTTTTTTGAGACAGAGTCTTCTTGTGTTGCCCAGGCTGGCCTTGAACTTGAGGTCATTCTACCTCAGCACCAGAGTGGGAATGGGCTACTGTGCTCTATGACGTGTGCAGAGGACATTTTAGGTTACATACTTGAATTTGAAACGTTTTGCTAGTGGATCGTGCAGAAAATAAAATTCTCAGAAGCTTGTGAAGAATTTTTTTTTCGTACGGGCAGCTGAACTCATGACTTTGTGCCTACCAGGCAGGGGCTTAAGCCACTGAGCTAACTCCCGGCCTTACTTGTGAAGAATTTGTATTAGTGTTGGGTGGTACTACAGTGGTAGAGCCCTTGCTTATGTTTCTTTCCTACAGCAGGCAAAAACTAACATTTTTTTTCTGTTCTGCTTTCTTAAAAATTGCTGTTCTTCCTGGTTTCTTAAATTGTTAGGGGGGAAATCTGGTGATTGGAACCAGCATTTCAGGGATCAGTCTAGGGGTGTACTGTTCTATAATTCTTGCTCAATGAGGACTATGTTTTCTTTTTTTAAATAAAAAATTTTGGGTGGGCCAGGGATTTATAGCTCAAATATAGCTACTACCTGGGAAGTGTGAGGTCCTGGGTTCAATTCCCGATAAGAAAGAAAAAAATTGAAGACTGTGCTTAAATACATCTGGAAGGCTATATGAATTGTATACTTACGTTTGTTTATTTATTGTGTTACTGAGGATTGGACCCTGGGCTTTCTCACTGAGCTACATCCCTAGCATTTAAGTTTTGAGTCAGATTCTTGCCAAACTGGGTTCAGATTGCTATCTTCCTGCCTCAGCCTTTCACAATGCTGGGATTACAGGTGTGTATCATCATACCTGGGTTGTTTATATTTAATTCTAATTAAAATTATGTTTTGTATACTTGTCATACATAGTTCTAAGAGGGAACGTATACAAATTATGCATTCCTACCTAGAATGAACATGTTTTACTTGATATTTGTGTTAAATCTTCCTTTATAAGAAATAATCATTTAAAAAATTAAGTTGAAGTACTTTTTTTACACTGCCATTTGAATTAACCATTACCCTTTTATTATCTGTTGGGACCATGTGTTAGTTAGCCCCCACCTCTAGTGACATGCATATGTGTAGCGTTTCGTATTTTACAGGAATGTTGTGGTACTATATATGTGTTCTGCAATTTGTAATCTAGTTTGCCAATTATATTGACCTAGTTCATTCTTTCTGTTTTAATTATTGTGGTGCTGGGGGTGAAGCCTGCAACCTCATATGTGCTAAGCAAAAAAATACTGTGCCACCTAGCTGTGTTAGCCCACTGTCTTCTCCCTGCCCCACATGGCCCACACTCTTGTCATGAGTGGCCAGGAGGACTACAGGAATGTGTTGCAGTACCTGGCATTTTTATTTTTTGCAGTGTAGAGGATCAAACTCTGGGGGCTGAGTGCTTGCTTGTCCATTGAATTATACTCCCAGTTCCCATTTTTCTTATTTTTCTTTCTTTGGGGTGTGTACTTTTGTGTAATAAGAAAATTATATAGGTTTTTTTATGTCTTTTTTTTGGGGGGGGTCTTTTTTTGAGACAAGGTCCCATTATGTAATTCAGTTTGGCCTTGAACTCACTATATAGCCCAGGCTGGTCTAACAGCAATCTTCCTGTCTCAGCCTCCCAAATGCTGGGATTATAGGGATGAGTCACCATACCCAGTTTTTTATGCCTTTTTTAAAAAATGTCTTTTTGAGACAGGGTATAGCTATGCAGTGTAAACTGGCCTTGAACTGGGATCTTTTTGCCTCAGCCTCCTAACTACTGGGATTTCAGGCATGCACCACTATGTTGGGCTCTCAACTTTTTTTTTTTGGTATTGAGTTGACCTCAGGACCTTGTACTTGCCAAGTCATTGCTGTGCTATATCCCTGGCACCTTGGCTATTTTTTTTTTTAATGTCTTAAGTATTTCCTTATTTTCCTCTGGCCTACCCCATTTAAATTCTATCAGAGTAGCTATTTTCCTGTAAGATTTTTTTTTTTTTTGGTACCAGGGATCAAACTCACAGTCTCACACTTGCTAGGCAGGTGCTTATACTGCTGAGCTAAATCCCCAGCCCTTTCCTTGTAAGATTATTGTACTTTTCCTTTGGTATCTTTGTGTTAACAGTCAGTCTGTGGCAGTTTATATTCTACTTGAGACTTAACCTCTATTTGAGGACTAAAATATGTCCTTCCACTTAAAGTATTTTCTTCTGTGTGTCTTTTTTTGGTACCAGGAATCGAACTCACGACTGCACGTTTGCTTACGCTGCTGAGCTAAATCCCTGTCTCTTCTATGTGTCTTTAAATGTTGTCACCCTCTCTTTAAGTTTTCTTCTCCTAGAATTGTTACTTAGAATTTTTATTTTGTTCTTTATGTCTTTTAATGTTTCTTTTGTTTTGCGGGGAGGGGTTCTGGCAATTGAACCAGGAGCTCCACACTGAGCTACAGCCAAGCCATTTTTGTCTTTTTTTTCTGTCTTTTTGAGACAAAGTGTTACTATACAATTCAAGCTGGCCTTGAGCTCCCTTTGTGGCCCAGGTGGTCTTGAACTTGTAAAGATCCTACTGCTTCAGCCTCCCTACCTAGTCCTGGGATTACATGTGTGTGCTGCCATGCCGGCTTTCATTTTTGTCTTTTCAACAGTTTCACTATACAGTGTACACTAACCTTGAACTCACTTTGTAGCGCAGGTTGGCCTCCTGCTTTAGCCTCTAAGTGCTAGCGATACAGGTATGTGCCACTTGGCTGCACGCTTTTTTTAAAAAAAGTTTCTACTTAGTTTCGGTTTTTTGAGAGAATCTCTGTGTAGTCCAGACTTGCCTCCAACTTGATTTGTGTATTTATTATTTTTTAAAAATAAATTCTTTTTGTTGGGGATAGGGATTAGGATTAGGGATTTAGCTCAGTGCCATAAGCACTTGCTTAGCAAATATGAGGTGTGAGGTCATGTGTTCCATCCCCAGCACCCCCTCCCCCCCAAAAAAAGGGACATGGTCTGGCTAAGACCCTAAATTGCCCAGGCTGGACTTGAATTGTGTCAGGCTCCTTGGTAACTGGGATTACAGGGTGTGTTGCTGTGCCTGGCTATCTGAAAACTTTACAATACTTACTTTAAAGCTCCTCAGAATTCTTGAAATTCTGTCATTTGTTAGCTCTGGCAGATGTCTTCACATGCTTTGTAATTTAGCTACAAGTTAATCTTCCTTGGACTCTATTCCTCTACCGTGGATTGTGAAGATTTTGTTGTGGGAAATATTTTAAATATTCCTCTATTTATTAAAAATTGTACGTGGTTGCTAATAAAGACAAGATTATATTGGCTTTTACAAATTATGAAGTTAGTTTATTTAAAAGGTGTTGAGAAAGGTATCATAAACCTCTGAGGACAACTCTGTAGTTATGGTAGGTTAGGCTTTTGTCATCCTATACTGTTATTAGCATACTTTTTTTTTTTTTTTTTGGTGATACTGGGAATTGAACCCAGGACCTTCACACTGAGCTATATCCCTAACTCCTCTTTTTCCCTTTCTTGAGACAGAGTTTTGCTAATTTGCCCAGGTCAGGCTTGGAATTTCAGTCCTTCTGCTTCAGCCTTTCAGAGGGACAGGATTAAGGTTATGTGGCACTATGCCTAGGTGGTACATTTTTATTTTCAGGATTGTCCATTGGTCACAGGGTGGCCATTGGAAATACAATCATTATGACTGTGGAAAGAAGTTGTAGGTGGAAAGTGGAACGGGCTAATGGTTCCCTCCCAACTGAGTTACATTTTTTAATTTGAGACAGTCTTGCTCTGTTGTCTATGCTAATCTTGAACTCATTGGTTCAATAGATCCTCTTGCCTCATCCTGCCAAGTAGCTGAGAATACTGGTATATATCACTGCACTTGGCTTGCAGCATGTTATACTCTTTTTTTTTTTTTTTTTTAAATCGGTACCGAGGACTGAACTCATGACCGCATGCTTGCAAGGCAGGCGCTTATGCCACTGAGCTAAATCCCCAGCCCCAGCATGTTATACTCTTAAAAATTTTTTTAAAAAAAATTTTGTTTTTTTGAGACAGGATCTTGCTATGTAGTTCAGGCTGTGGCTGTGTAACCCAAGCTATCCTCAAATTTGGGGCATTCTCCTGCCTCAGCCTCCTGAGTGCTGTGATTACAGAGATGCACCACCACACTGTGCAGCCCTGTTTAATTTTTTTTTTTTTTGATACCGGGAATCAAACTTAGGACCTTGTATTTGCGAGGCAGCCACTGTGCCACTGAGCTATATCCTCAACCCAGCCCTGTTTAATTTTTAATTAGCTGCAGGTCTCACAGTGTAGGTATAGGTTGGCTTTAAATTCACTGTGTAGCCCAGGCTGGCTGGCCTCTAATCCTCCTGCTTTAGCCTCCCAATTGCTGGGGTTACAAATGTGTACCACTGAGCCTGGCTCAGTCTGTTGCAGTTCAAATCAGTTCTGAGTTTTTTCCCCCCTAGTTCTGAATTTTAACTCATCTTCTTTTTTTTGAGATAAGGTTTTGCTGTGTTGACTAGGTTGAGCTTGACCTCGTGATCCTCGTTCCTTAGCTTCCTCAGTAACCGAAGGTTATGTCAGAGGCCACTAGGACTGACTGATCTCTGTCTTTTTGTATGTGTTTATTTTCTCTGGATGTAGGTTTTTTTTTTTCCAGATTATTTCTGACACTTTATAGTGGTGAAGTGCTTTTCTTATAATCTGTTACTCATTGTATTGGCATATAGTGGTCCTGTTGTTTTAGGGTTAGGATTAAGATTTAATAACTCATAGTAGAGAACATGAGTTCAGATTAGGGAAAATTTTTTTGAATTATTTTTTCAGTAATTTCCTTAGTTCTTTATTCATCATTTGCTTTTTCTGCATGTTTTAAAAATGTTTTTGGTGTTGAGGATTGAACCCAGGGTCTTTGCACTGACTGCAATCCCCAACTTTGTAAATTTTGAGACTAGGATCTCCATAATTAGTCCAGGCTGAGCTTCAATCTGTGATCCTCTTGCCTCTGCCTCCCTGAGTGCTGAGATTATAGGCATGTGCCTTCAGTTTTTCTTTTGATTTTGGTGTCGGACGTTGAGAATTGACTTGTGTATTTGTATATTATTTTTATATGTTACTGTGTATGTATATATACATTTGTTTTATTATTACTATTATTATTATTATTATTATTATTATTTTTGATAAGTACTGGTTATTAAACCCAGGGAGTCCTGAGCTATATTTATTCCCTGTTCTTTTTTTGGTGTATCAGGGATCGAACTCACAACCTCGCACTTGCCAGGCAGGCGCTTACACTACTGAGCTAAATCCCTGGCCCTTCCCTGTTCTTTTTTGCTAAATTGCTTATTTGCTAAATTTTGCTAACTTGCCCAGTTTGGCCTAGAATTTAAAAGTCCTTAGGCTGGGATTTAGCTCAATGGCATAAGTGCCTGCCTGGCAAGTATACAAGGTTATGAGTTCGATCTCTGGTACAGAACAAAACAAAAAACACCTCCTGCCTTAGCCTTCCAAGTAGTTTGGGATTCTAGATATATACTAGGTTACCTGGCATAGTTTGTGTGTCTTTTCAATCTTTCTGTTCTCTGAGTAGATTTCTTATTTATTTATTTATTTTTTTGGTACCAGGGATGGAACTCACGACCTCGCGCTTGCCAGGCAGGCGCTTAAGCCACTGAGCTAAATCCCTGGCCCTAGATTTCTTATTTTATAACAGGTTTTTTTTTTTTTCTTTTGAGATAGTGTTTCGTTGTATATGTACTTCATTTTAGGCTGGCCTTGAACTCACTGTAGTCCAGGCTGGCCTGAATCTCTCAGTGATCCTCCTGCTTCAGTCTCTACCTCAGCCTCCAGAGTGCTGGGATTGCAGGCATGCGCCACTCTGCCTGGCACTTTATGACAGTGTTTTTTTTTCTTCCCAGTTTTTTGAGACAAAATCTTGCTGTGTAGTTCAGGCTATCTTTGAACTCATAGTAGTCCTCCTGCCCCAGCCTCCCCAGTGCTAGGATTACAGGAATGTGCCAACTTGCCTGTCTGTAACAGTTTTAAATTCTGTTATATTGTTACATTGTTTCTGCAGTGCTAGAGTTTGAACTCAGGGCTTCACATATGTTGTACAAGCCTCTTCTACTGAGCCGCATCCTGAGTCATTTAAAAACTTTTTTTTAAATTAATTTTTTTTGTGTTAGGAATCGAACTCAGGACCTTGCGCTTGCCAGGCAGGCGCTGCTGTGCTGCTGAGCTATATTCCAGGCGCTTAGTCTTTTTTTTTTTTTTTTTTGAGATACGGTGTTGCTAAGTTGCCTAGGCTGGCTGGAGTCTGGGTCTTCCTACCATAGCTTCTAGAGTAGCTGAAATCACAGGTATGGGCTACTGTGCAGAGCTAGTATTTCTTATTGATAATTTTCTGCTTTTATTTCTTGAATGTAGTATCTTTTCTTAGTTCTGAGAATATTAACTGGGGGTTTTGTTTCAGTTTGTTCAAGTTTTCCACTCCTAGGGTACTTTTCTCTTTCTACTGTTTTGGTTGGTGTATCTATTGTCTCTCTGTCTTTGGGTCTGTTTCATTTTTTGAGACAGAGTCTTGCTGTGCTCCAGGCTGGCCTTGAACTCAAAATTCTTCAGTTTCTTCCTCCCTAAGTGGTGGTATTACAGGCATGCTTTTCCATACCCAGCTGGTCTTTTTCTTGTTGGAGTCTTTGCTTAAAAATCTGGTGAGTCTTAGCCAGCTATTCAGATTTGACACTTTGAAGATGGGGCCATAATTCTCCTGTCTCACTCAGGTAGCTCTGAACCACTAGTGCTATATGTGTGACTGTCCCATCAGGTGGCATGGTATAGTCTCATCAAGTGCTATAACTATCCAATAGGACAGTCATGCATGTAGCACCAGTGGTTCATGCTCGCAGGAATGTGTTAATGGCAAGTACCTCATGAATTGACAGGGAGCTGTGTATGTGTGGGCAGAGGTTGTCAGGTGATTGACTGACTTCTGTGTATGTGTGGGCAGAGGTTGTCAGGTGATTGACTGACTTCAGTATAGGTGATCTCGCTGGGTTTTCAGTGTATTCAGAGAAGAATCTCCAGTAATGAAGTTGAGAAACCTGGTTACCAGTATTTTTTGAGTTAGCTGAGTGCTGAGATTTGAATATGCAGAGTTAGACTTTGACTCAGTCTTTTTTAATATGCTACTTCTTTCTTCTTTGGTCTTAGAGCCCGAGTCTATAGATTTCTTGTGGTTAACCCTCTCCAGACAATGAATAGCTGCAGTTTTCTAGGGTAGGGTAGAGTTAGTTGCCTGTTAATATAGTGGAGAAGAGGGTTAGTTTTACTTCTATTTAGGGTATATCCAATTGCTCCTGGTTTTAGCCTCACCTGAAACTCCTTGCCTGTATGCATAGACCATCATCACATTTTGTGTATTCCCCTGCCTTGGATCTAAAGTTCCTTCAGTAGCTAGGGCTGTGTAACAGAAGATGCATTATTTTTGGGCTATGTTACTGATGTCTTTTTTGGCGGGGGATGGTGGTGGTGGTACTAGGTATTGAACTCATGGCCTCATGCATAGTAGGCCAGCCCTCTACTACTGAGCCACCCTTCCATCTTAAATGTTTTGGTGCTGAGGATTGGACCTACCCTATGCTACTATGAAATCATTTACTACTTGTTTTTGTTTTGTTACTGGGGATTGAACTCAATCTCACACTTAGCAGGCAGGCATTCGTGCCTAAGAGCTATGTCTGTGGCCCACTTGTCTTTTTCTTTACTCGCATCTGGAATTTCATAAATACTTTCTTCCTTTTTGTATTTTTTTGTACTTGCTATTTTATGCTTTACTTTTGGAGGTTGTACTTAAGGTTGAACCCGGTGCCTTGCTAATGCTGGGCAAGTGCTTTATCATTCAGCTATATAACTAGCCCTTTCTTTTGAGATAAGTTTTCATTACATTACCCAGACTGTCCTCAAACTTGTGGTCATCCTGCCTCAGCCTCCCCAGTAGAGCCAGCATTGCAGATATATACCACCATGCTTGCTGCTTTATATCTAAATTTTTTTTTAATTTAATTTTTTTTTTTTAGTTTTTGGTTTTTTGAGGATGGTCTTGTTGTGTAGCCCAGGCTGACCTTGAACCTGAGCTCCTTCTGCCTCCACCTCTAGTACTGGGATTATCTCACTGTTGTTACTTGCTGCTTCAGAGAGAAGAGATTGATTTTTTCAAGTGGAAATAACTACCTGTGCTTCTGATGTGGTCTTGTCTGTGCTTCTTGAAAGGTCTTGTTTTGTCATTTATCAGTGATAGCTTCTGCATCTTCAGTCTGTCCTGTTTACTTGATTTTTCCCACTGACTCAAATGCTTTTTTTTTTTTTTAGCATGTTATCCTTTTGTCTTTTCTCTTTCTTTAGCAAATTTCCTGGAAGAACAAAAGCATAGTTAATTGATAGTGCTGCTTCCTCAACTGCCTGCTATATTCTAGTTTCTTGAGGTACTTGTGCAGATGGCTTAGTTATTATAAGCAATAGTCCATTAGATCTGTGTTTGCTGTAATGATCTCATCATTACATTATCCATTTGGTCTTTTGGTGATCCTTAAAACATTCATGTACAAGAAGTTCTTTAAAATTAGCATCAGGAAAATAATCTCCCTTAAGGATCTGGTGTATTTTCTCTTTGGTTAGGTATATGAAACATAGTCTATTTTCCTTTTTGCCTTGGCTACTAGCTAGCCCAGAACCAAATCTGGTCTGTAGTTACATCAGCAGTATTAACCTTATGTTAGTATATTTGTGTTCTCTTCCTTCTTCCATTGGGTTTAGGATTTCGCTTCTTATCTCTGTTTCTCTGCGTGTTGATTTCATTCTCTCATACTACAGACTGTCTACTACATGAGGCTGGAACCATGACTGCTGGCAGCTTTTGGCTCTCATCTTCCCAGCCCCTTCTACCAGGAGAAGGGGCTCTCTGGAAGAATTCCTGAGAAGGACTCTGATTGACCTGTCCTGGATCATGTTCCCACCACGCTCTGGCTGGAGTGGGGAGGGTACTATGCTGGCAGCCCTCACTAGACCTCATAGTTGGAGTCAGGGGTAAGAGCAGTTTCCCTCATGCAGGGGGGTGGGTGTGATGCTTATGATACAGATGAACAACCCATGTCCATCATACTGACTTTTAATACTGATTTTTAAATTTTTGTTGTTATACTGTAGGTCCTTTATTGAGGACTGCTTCAAGTCCTTCCTCAACATTTTAGGTATAGTACATAAAATAATACACATTTCTATTCATTCACCCTTCACTGTTCTATTCATTTCTTAACTGTACCACCATGCTACATGCTAACTTCAGAAGATCATTTTTTATTTTTAAAGTTTTGGTTTTACTTGACATTTTGAGCATTAAAAACCACCTGCCAAAGATCATCATCATGCTATCTTTTCTGCAACTTTCTTCTCTTGACTTTTGGAAAGCTCAGTTCTTTTTTTTTTTTCCAGCACTGCCTTTTGGGTTGCTTTTTGTTATTGCTCACTTTCTTTCAAATTTAAGTTTCAGGGTTGCTTTTTTGGTCTGTTTACTTGATATTAATGTGAGTGTGTACTATGCCTCTAGGGATGGGTATCGTCACTTTAACCTTTGTTATGAGCTTTCTACCCAAGTATCCAGTTGCCTACTGCTTATCTCTGTTCAGCTGTCCTAAAATTTTTTTTTAATTTCTAAATTTTAAAAAATTTTTTATATTTATTTATTTATTTATTTATTTATTTGGTGCCAGGGATCGAACTAAAATTTTTTATTTTAAAAACAAAGAATAAAAAAATACAGAATTTCAAAAAATAGGAAATTAACACTAGTTAACATGTTGTGTGTTGTTATCTTGAAAGTAGTTGTTCAGATTATAGTATTTAGGAAAAATATGAAACGCTTCATGAATTAGTGTGTCATCCTTGTGCAGGGGCTGTGCTAATCTTCTCTATCAGTCCAATTTTAGTATATGTGCTGTGAGCACATACTTAGCATTTTTAAACCCACATTTTATGTTTTTTTGTGAATTACTGGAATAGCTTAAATTACTTAGCTTTTTGGGGGGGCGGGTGTCTGAAGTCAAACTCATGACCTCACTCTTGCCAGGCAGGAGCTGTGCCATTGAGCTATATCCCTGGATCTTTTTAAAAATGGTACTTAGATATTTATTTATTCATTCATTTACTTATTTTTTTGGTATCAGAAATTGAATTCAGGATCATAAGCAGCCAGCCGCTTATGCTACTGAGTTATATCCCTGGTGAATTACTTAGTTTTATAAAGGTGATCTAATGACATGGTTCAAAAAAATGTAAAAGGTTAACTAATAAAGGTTTCATTTTCCTAAGACCTGGGATTGTAGTTCAGTGGTAGAATACATATGGCCCTGGGTTCAAATCAATTCAGCACCACAGAAACAACAGAAAAATTCTTCTAAACTTATCAGTCTCTCATTTGTCCAGTTTTGTTTCCTAACTCTCCATTGGAACTAAGTTTTTGTTTTTTTTTTATGAGACAGTCTCACTATGTAGCCCAGGTTGGCCTTGAATTTGCAGTGATTCCCCTGCCTCAGTCTCCCAAGTGCTGAGATTTTGGCTGTGCACCACCATGCCTGGATTGCTACTAGTTTTAAAATGCATTTTTCTAGTTTTCTTTATTTTGCAGTACTAGAGATTGAACCCAGAATTTTCAGAGTGAGCTACATCCCAGGCCTGTTACTATTCTGTATTTTGAGACAGGGTCTTGCCAAATTGCCCCAACTGAGCTTGAATTTGGGACCCTTCTGCCTCAAATTCCCAGAGTTCTGGGATTACAGGTATGTGCCATGTTGTCCATCCCCTAGTGTCTGTATATGTACAAGTTTATATGTATGTAGGTGCTTGTTTTTCTTCCTTTTCTGCAAAAGTGGTCACATATTATATATATTGGAATCCCTTGTCTTCTTTTTACCTCTTTCCTTTTCATACAAATGCTCCTACTGGTGGCACATACCTGTAATCCCAGCACTAGGAAGGCTGAAGCAGAATTGTGAGTTCGGGGCCAGCCTGGGCTGCATGGTGAGTTCAAACCCAGTCTAAACTAGTGAAGTCCTGTCTCAAGAAAAACAAAAGCTCCTACCTCCAAGATGTCCTAAGCAATAGCTCCCCTTCCCTCTCTAGCTCTTGATGGCTATTTGGATCCTTAAAAATATCACCTGGTTCCCAGTTTGTCATGGTTTTCCTTACTAATAGTGAAGGGGGAAAACTAAATAAATAAATAAATAAATAAATAAATTTTTTGTTTTTTGGTGGTTTTGAGACAAGGTCTTGCTATGCAGTTGAGGCTGGCTTTGAATTCACTTTGTATTTAGGCTGGTCTTGAATTTGTGACGATCCTCCTGCCTCAGCCTTCCAAGTGCTGGGATTACAGGCATGTGGTACCATGCCTGGCTCTCGGAAAACATTTTTTTCACTAAAATTATTGTTTTAAAATTTAAACATTTATTCCTACACAGTGTAGCTGAGTAAGAAAGCAGACATAAAAACAGGGTGTGATGGTATGCACCTGTAATCCTAGTACTTGGCAGGCTGAGGCAGAAGGATTGTGCATGAGTTTGAGGCCAGCCTGAGCTACATAGCAAGACCCTGTCTTGAAAAAGAAAAGAAAAAAAAAGGAGAGAGAGAGAGAGAGAAATAGACCTGACACCCGGGCCTGAGGGTACATCCTGTAATCCTAAGACAGTGCGAGGCTGAGGCTGGAGGATGTTGAGTTCAAATTCAGCCTGGGCAATTCAATTTAGTGAGGCCCTGTGTCAAAAGTAAAAAGGTTGGGAATATAGTTCGGTCTCAGCTCAGGGTTCAATTTTTGGTACCAGAAGAAAAATTACTGTGATTTCAGTAGTAGTATAGGACAACTTTGGATAATTTCAAAAAGGAAGTTGAGTCCAACTGGGTCTTGTGGCACATGCCTGTAATGCCAGCTCTTGAGAGGTGAAACAGTAAGATTGCCATGAGTTCAAGACAAGTCCAAAATATAAATAGCAAGACACTCTCAAAAAAAAAAAAAAATCATAACCCAGAGTCTTAACCAGAGAGATATGCCAATAGTGGGACAGGGTTGTGAAGACCATGACCTTTAGATGTGGATGAAAGTGTTAAGGACTGGTCAGCCTTCCTTCTGTCCTAAACCTCTTGTTCTAAACCTCATCAGAAAGGTTACATGGAGCAGGTAGTGTCAGGTGCTTTGTATGGAGGAGTGTACTGTTTTCATTCCTAAACAGCATGGTAAAAGGCAGTTTTTTTTTTTTTTTTGGTGGTACTAGGGATTAAACCCAGTTCCTTCCCACTGAGTTATATAATCAGAGTCTTGCTATATTGCTAAATCCAGACTGAGTTTCAACTTTTGTTCTTCTTGCCTCTGTCTCCCACAGTGTTAGAATATGGATGTGAGCAACTATTTCTAGGTTTTGTTTTCTTTTGAAGACAGTGATCCTTTTTCTTAAATCTCGTTAGTGCTGGGATTACAGATGTGTACCACCTCGCCTGGCTTGAATTCTTTATATATTCTTGATGTTAGTCCTTTGTCCATGTAATAGCTGGCAAAATTTTTTTCTCATTCTGTAGCTTGTCTCTTTACTCTGTCACTCTCTTGGTTGTTTCCTTTGCAATGTAGAAGCTTTTTTTTTTGGTACTGGGGAGCAAACTCATGAACTTGTGTTTGCCAGGCAGTGCTTACACCAAATAGCTAAATCCCTGGCCCATGTAGCAGCTTCTTAACTTCATATGATCCTATTTGTTGATCTCAGTTTTGTTTTTTTTTTTTTTTTTTTTTTTTTTTTTTTTTTTTTTTTTTTTTTTTTTTTTTTTTTTTTTTTTTTTTTTTTTTTTTTTGGTACCAGGGATCGAACTCACGACTTTGTGCTTGCCAGGCAGGTGCTTAAGCCACTGAGCTAAATCCCTGGCCCTGATCTCAGTATTTTGTGCCATTGGGGTTCTGTACAGAAAGTCCTTGCCTGTGTCTGTGCCTTCAAGAGTTGTGCTTATTTTATTTTCAAGCAGATTGTTTGTGTTGTAACATTTAGACCTTTGATTTTAATTTAGTATGTGGTGAGATATGTGGGTCTAGACTCAGTCTGCTGTATGTGGATATCTAATTTATAAAGGAGGCTCTTTACTGTATACTTTTGGTTCCTTTGTCAAAGACTAAATAGTTGTATGTGCCTCGGGTTGTTTCTGCTTTTTCTCTTTTGTTCTCTTGATCTACATGCCTATTTTTGTGCCATTACCATGCTTTTTTTGTTTGTTTTTTTTGAGACAGTGTTTCACTCACTATACAGTTCAGGCTTGCTTTTAACTCATTTTGTAGCTCAGGCTGACCTCAAGCTTGAAGTAGCCCTCCTGCCTCAGCCTCCTGAGGGCTAGGATTACAGGCTTGTGCCACCATATCCAGCCTACCATGCTGTTTTAACAACTGTAGCTTTATAGTCTTGGATTGTGCTGCCATCTGCTTTAGGCTTTTGTGACCCAGGATTGCTTTTGCTATTCTGGGTCTCTTCTGAGTCCCTGTAAGTTTTTGGATTGTTTGCCCTAGCCCTGTACAGCAGTGGTATTTTGATTGGGACAGTGTCAAATCTGTGTATCAGTTTTGAAGGTACAGCCATTTTGGTGATACTGGTTTTGCCTGTCCAGGAATATGATATTTTTCCATTCTCCATTGCCCTCTCTAATTTATTTTTTCAGCGTGATGTTATTTTCATTGTAGAGTCTTCCCTTCCTTAGGTAGGTTAATACCTAAGTGCTTAATTTTTTTGGTACTAATTATGAATTTAATGCTAATTGTTTTTCTTTTTTTTTTTGTACCGGGGATCGAACTCCTGATCGCACGCTTGCAAGGCAGGCGCTTATGCCGCTGAGCTAAATCCCCAGCCCCAATTGTTTTTCTAATAAGTTCATTATTAGCATATAGGAATGCTATTGATTTTTGTGTATTTTGTGTTGTGCTACACTGCTGAGTTCTAGGAGTCTCTCCAGTGGAATTTTATGGGTCTTGGGAGTAAATGATTGTGTTGTCTGTAAATAAGGGTATTTTCACTTTATTCTTTCCTACAAGTATCTCTTTTATTTCTTTCACTTGCCTGATGACTGGTTAATGTTTTGAGGACTGGGAACAGGAGTGGTGATAGTAGACATTCTTGTCTTGTTCTTTATTTTAGAGGGAAGGTTTTCAGCTTTTCCCTATTTAAATGATATTGGCAATAGATTGGTCGTAAGTGGCTTTTCTTATGTTGAGATACAGACCTTCTATATCTATTTTCTTCAGCATGTTTTTGGGGGGAGTTCTTTGGCATTTTTATCATAAATGGATATTGGTTTTGACAAAGGCTTTTTTTTTTGCATCTGTTGATGATTATGTGATTTGTGTCCTGTGTATGTGATAAATTTTATTTATTGATTTGTGTGTATTGAACTATCCTTGTGTCCCTAAGATTAAGCCTACATGGTCATGGTGTATCACCTTGATGATTTGTCACACTTTGCCAGTATCTTAAGGATTTTTTTTTTTTTTTTTGCGAGTAGGGGGCTTGTTATGTAGTTCAGATTACCCTTCAATTCACAATGTAGTTCACAGTGGCTTCAAACTCACATTGCTTCTCCTGTCTCAGCCTCCCAAATAGTCGGATTATAGGCATTTGCTACCACCTGTGTCTCATTAATTATTTTTGCATTTATTTTTGTCTTTTTGAGGCAGGTTTGCTATGCTGGTTTTTTTTTTTTTTTTTTGGTACAGGGGATCGAACTCATGACCTCACGCTTGCCAGGCAGGTGCTTAAGCCACTGAGCTAAATCCCTGGCCCTCGCTATGCTGTTTAGGCTGGTCTTGAGCTCACTTTGTAGCCCAGGCTGGTCTCGAACTTGCAACGATACTCCTGCCTCAACCTCCTGAGTGTTGGAATTATAGGCGTGCACCACATGCCTAGCTTGTATCTATGTTCTTTAGAGAAATTTGCCTGTGTTTCTCTTTTTCGATTGGATCCTCGGACTTCTGAGAATGATTTTGGAAGTCTTCCTTTTCTCTTACTTTCATGAAAGAGTTTGAGTATTGGTGTTAGAGCTTCCCTGAAGTTCATGTGTAATCTTGCTGTGAATCCTTCAGCTCCTGGGTTTTTCTTAGTGGTTTTTTTTTTTTTTTTTTTTTTTTTTTTTTTGGTACTGGGGATTGAACTCAGACCTCACGCTTGCCAGGCAGGCGCTTAAGCCACTGAGCTAAATCCCCGGCCCGGTGAAGTAGTTGCTAATAATTTTCTGGATTTTAGCAGCGTACATTGTGATATTACCTTTTTCATTTCTGATTGCATTAATTTGTATCCCCCCCCCCCCCGCTTTTTGGGTAAGATTGACTAAGGGTTTGTTTTATTCTTTAAAATAATTAGCTTATTTTTTTATTTTTTATTTTTTTGATGCTGGGGATCAAACTTACAACCTTGTGCTTGCCTTGCAGGTGCTTAGGCCACTGTAGCTCATTTTTTTTTTTTTTAAATCAGTACCGGGGATTGAACTCACGACCGCGTGCTTGCAAGGCAGGCACTTATGCCACTGAGCTGAATCCCCAGCCCTAGCTCATTGATTTTTAAAAATTTATTTTTATTTTTATTTTTATTTTTATTTTTGAGACAAGGTCAGGTTGATCTTAAACTCATTATGTAGCCTAGGCTGGCCTTGAACTTAATGCCTGAGCCTCTTGAGTGCTAGGATTAGTAGTGGGCACCACTGAACCCAGCTTCCTTGTTTCTTTGTGCACATCCTTTGTTTAACAGCTGAATTCTGCTTCTGTGACTAGATTGTTAAATTGGTTGCTAAGTGAGGGATTGTCTATAATATGTAAATTAACAATATTCAGGATAACTAAATGGTCAAAGGAAACTTTAACTTGATGACTGCTTTTATTTGCATAACTTACATGCATCATTGTAATGTATGATAGAACACAAAAGTATAACACTGTACAGTGCAGTCAATAAGAATGCCAGTACTGTATAAACAAGGTATACTGTACAGAAGTGATACATTGAGGCTATATAAACAAGATGTACCGAATTGTACAAAAAAAGATGGGTCAAAAGTCCGAACAGTAGTTAAAAAGGTAGATCATTAAAAGAGGAATACTTCTCTTTTCTTTCCTCTTTCTTCCTTCCTTCCTTCCTTCCTTCCTTTCTTTCTTTCTTTCTTTCTTTCTTTCTTTCTTTCTTTCTTTCTTTCTTTCTTTCTTTCTTTCTTTCTTTCTTTCTTTCTTTCCATTTTTTTAATGGTACCAAGGATTGAACTCACAACCTCGCACTCACCAGGCGAGTGCTTACACTGCTGAGCTAAATCCCCGGCCCAGAGGAATACTTCTCTATATATGTTTGTGTGTGTGTGTGTGTCCATATTGTCTCCATTTCATTGATTTCTGCTCTGATCTTTATATAATTTCTTTCCTTGTACATGCTCTGGGTTTGGATTTTTTTCCCGTGTTTTTTAGTACTGGGGATCAAACTCAGGAGCTCGCACTTCCAAAGCAGGCACTTCTGCTACTGTGCTAATCCCCTGGCCCTGTTTTTTGTCTTTGGAGGCTGAACATCTCAAAGATGCATCATTAGGTTATTTATTTGGGTTCATTATGTTTTTCTGATGTGGGCATTCACATCTAAATTTCCTGCATGGGGCTGGGGATTTAGCTCAGCAGCATAAGCGCCTGCCTTGCAAGCGTGTGGTCGTGAGTTTGATCCCCCGTACTGATTAAAAAAATTTTTTTTTTTCTTGCATAGGAATGCTTTCCTCGTGTCCCATGAGTTCTGGTATATTTTACTGGGATTATTGTCTGATTCTAGGAACTGTCTTATTTTTTCCTTAATTTCCTCTGATACATTGATTATTCAAGAGTATGTTAATTTCCATGTTTGCATGTTTTTGTGGTTTCTTCTGCTGTTGATTTCTAGTTTGATTGGACTGTGATCTAATAGTATGCATGGTAAAATTTTGATGCTTTTGCATTTGCTTAGGCATGCGTTATTCCCTAGTATGTGGTCCATTTTAGAGAAAGTACTGTGTGCAACCAAGAAGAGTGTATTCTGTTGTTGGGTGGAACACTCTGTATCTATTAAGTCCATTTGTTTAAAGGTTTGGTTTAACTCTGGTATTTGTTGATTTTTGTTTAGTTAATGTATTTGTGATAGTGGGACACTGAGGAACCCTGACTATAATTGTATGGGTGTTTATTTGTTCTTTTATGTCCTCTAGAATTTTGTGGTTGTATGTACTGTGATTTGTTGCATGTATGTTTGTAATTGTTACTTCTTTCCATTGAATAGTTCTGTTAACCAATATGTAATGTCTGTCTTTTTACCATTTTTAATCAACTTTCGCTTGATACCCACTGTCTAAACATAGGATAGTTACTCCTGCTTGTTTGTGGTTCCCATTGTATGAAATGTTTTCCATCCTTTGATTTTTAGTTTACAAATTTTTTTGTATAAGGAATTGAACTCAGGACTTGTGCTTGTCAGGCAGGTGCTGTGCTGCTGAGCTATACCTCTGGCCCAGTCTGTGAATTTTTTTTTT
>PVJX010007069.1:44475-73420 GCA_004027295.1 Dolichotis patagonum | reverse complement strand
TTCCTGGGCGTGAAGGGCGGGGCTACGGGGCCAAACAGACCTGGCCCAGATGCCGATCTCCAGGCAGTTCCCTGCGGATGAAGGGCGCGCTTACCAGTCCCAAAGAGTCGCGCCGAGATGCAGGTCTACGCAGACTTTCGATCCAAACAGCTCAGGCCACTCTATGGTCCGGGATTTTCGGGTCCCAAAGAGACAGCCTGAGATGCTGCTTTCTGGGAGACTTCCTGGGCGTGAAGCTCACAAACCTTTCAAAGTGCTGAAATACATTTGTTTGCCTACAAAGCCAATTCAAGATCTCCAAGCTGCCAGTGCCACTGTGATTGCCCCCTATGTTACCTCAGCCTTCTGCCATCCACAGACTGCTGATCACTTGCCTGGAGCTTCGAATATCTTCTTCTGCCCTTGGTTGGCTTCTGTCAGCTAGCCCCTCTTAGTAAAGATCCTAGTTCTGGACTCAAAAGCCAACTGACCTGAACTCAGCCTCCCAGAGGTTCAAAAACTTGTTTCTGTTTACCCCAGTCTTTGCTTCCCTGCCCTCTGCTAGCTGTGTTTTATTGCCCTAACTCTGTGGACGATTGCTCCAAGACAATAGAACAATCAATCAAACATGTGACCAAGATTTAATGAGTGTCCAAGACATATTGGGCACTGTCTGAGATCAGATTAACTCCCTCATTACCTCTCCAGACTAATGTTATTGAACAGATAGGCCTAAATTATGTCTCTTCCTAAAAACCAACTTAAGGGAAAACTAAGAAGACAATCTTGGGGATCTTGATTAGGACCACTGATGACCCTAATGTTCCTGATTCTAGCTGGGCCTTGTCTCAGAATATCGTATGTAATATGCTCAGCAAAGAATTAATGGGGAAACTAAAAGTGGGGAAATGTAGCAGAAAATGCCTCCCCATCCCCCGCCAGCATGCTTCAGTTTCTTAGTTGCTCAGGTAATTGTTTCTGTTCCCATTTCAGTTGCTCCTGTCTGTTAGAAATGGCTGGTTACTGTGATGCACAGCTGGTCACTATGATATACATTGTATAGACCAATCCCCAACTGACAGGCCATTCTGCCTCTGCACTTCCTGCTTGCTTATCTCATACCCTTAGACCTCCAGAGATCAGGGCCTGATGTTCTGGGAATGATTCTGGCGATGTAAATAAACCTGCCTCCAAATCCTGGGTTTCACTTTCATGTTTCTGCTTGCTGTTGTAATTTATTCATTCTTAATTAAACTGGCCCATTACTCAATACTGGGATGTGTATAGAGGACCACATTTGCAGCTAAAAGGAGGCTAATAGAAACACACCAGCTCTCTCTTCTTGGTCGTGAGGCCAGAGCTCCAGCCCATGGCACACAATGGAACAGAGCTCAACACCTCTGCAGGGCTCCACATGCATTCCTAAAACTTGTAAACACAGCGGCAAACCTTGAACTACATAGGTCCCTTCCAGGACTCGAACTTAGCGACAAACAAAGCGCACATTTTCACCCAACAAGCACAGTATGGGTCTACCTTCTCTTTGCCTGGTTTTTGATAAAACTTGGCTCTAAAATTTCTGACATCTAGATAAGCTCATAGTCAAAGATCAATAAATACAAGTGAAGGAACAAATGAACGATCAGATACAGAGGCGAGCAGAGTCACACACAGCTGGATCAGAGCTCTGGGCCTTCCCGCTGCTGGTGTTTTGGTGGGGAAGGCACCTTCCGTGTGAACAGCCCTGTTCTAGGGGATGCGTAGTCCCTGTGACCTCCTCCCAGGGTGACAGATGTCACCTAAGCGAGCAGACTCACCCCCAGGTGGAAGCTATTGCTGTAAACACTGGCTGCACACGGGCCTCCTGAGGATCAGGCCACCCTCCACGCTGTCCGCCAGGCTTCCTCCGGTTCAGACCCCAACACCCTTGTTCCACCCGCACTGCAAACTGGGGCACCCCCTTCGCAGCTTCTAGGAGCTGGCAGCACGGTGGCGTGGGAAGCTCAGCTCCTCCGGACCCAGTTGCGGGGCTCCTGAGCCAGGGGTGTGGGAGGTGGGAAGGGCGGACTCCTGGTGCCGGGGAGACCCCAGGCTCTCGCTACAAGCCGCTGCCCAGGGACGGAGGCGGGTCCACGACTAGCAGCGCTCCGGCGCTCCCTTCCTCAGAAGCCCGGTTAGCCCGGCTCAGCCCGCACGGCCGCCCCCAGGCCTCGTTGCAGAACTGCGGTGGACGCGGGCAGCGCCTTGGAGGGTCTGCAGCCCCAGACCCTGCCACCTTTTAGCACCACCGGGCCCACCGGTACCCGCTGCTTCCCCCGCCGGCCGGGCCCAGGTCGCAGCCTGGTAGGTCCGGTGCCGCCTGGGGAACCCCGCTCGGGAGCAGCTGCAGGGCGAGGCCTGGCTTTCCGAGCTCCTTTGAAGTTTCAGCAGAATTAGTTCTGAAAGTCAGCAACCCGTTCACGCAGAATAATAAAGCCTTGCGTGGGTGGTGTCGATCCCGTGTGCGGGGTAAGGGAAAGCATTCACACAAACGCTCCATGTTCACGGTGGGAAACACTGCATGTTTTTGCAGTGAGGACACAGCCTATCAAAGCGAAGGAAAGCAAAGCGGCCTGTTTGTAACGCCAGAGGACCCTGCGTTGGGAGAACACAGCCCAAAAGGCTCAAGGTCAGCCAGGGGTGGAGGCACACGTCGGTAACCCCAGCTCCCTCTGGGATACTGAGGCAGGGGGATCACAGTTTTGAGCCCAGTCTAGTCAAGTTAGAGACTTAGTAAGAAACTTTAACTTTAAAAGGGCCGAGGATATGGCTCCATCCCTGGTGCCAAAAATATTGAAACTGCACATCATCTCCGTTTCCCTACCCATCTGTCAATTACAGAGCAGCTTGGTTGCTTCCAAATTTTGGCAGTCAGGTAAAGCTGCCATGAAAGGTGAAAGTTCGTGCGCGGGATTTCACATGGACCAGGTTTCCAACTCCTTTGGGTAAGCACCAGGCGGACTGCTGCACCACGCGTAGTAAGTATGTGTTCATTCCGCAGGAAACCGCCGAGCTGGGACTCTGGGACTCCAGCAGCGCAGTACGCGCAGCCTCAAGTATCCTTCACCCATGCCTGTTGGAGACCACTATGAAGCAGCTCTGAGCAGGATTTAAATTTTACTAATTGGCTTTCTATGTTTATCTGTGGGTCTGTCCTAAGCCACGGTCCCTTGCGTGAGGATGGGAGCTGATTCACAGTAAGTGAACCTCTATGAATCACTGGTCCTGGCTGAGGCCTGTAGTGGCCTGTGAGGCCAGTGATACCTCAAAGGGCAAGATAAGGCCACAGCTTCCGACACTTGGCTCCAACCCCAATTAACAAGATAGAGACTGCAGCTGCAGAAATCACTCATGCAGTATCAAACTTACCATAAATGTCAACTGGAGATAGGACAGTTCTCCTAAATTGGCGTAATTTACTAGTTGGAGAAGTCTTTGAAGTGACTCCCAAGGTCCTGCTCATTGCCTGCGTTCTCCTCGGTTTCCCCGCCTTTTGTCCTAATGAAAGTGGGCTAATCCAGAGTAGTTTTAGGCTTAGCCTTCAGGGTCTTGAGCTCAACTAAAGGGTTTTGACCCTCCTGGAGCCCTAAAAATTCATACAAATGTCTCTTTTTATATAACCTCCGCCATAAGCTCGTTTGGGAGATTGGGAATCTAGGTCAGGACCGGATACCTGCCCTTGGCAGGCAGGCGCAGACCTCTGGATTCCGCGGATTCAGACGCTTCAGTGGATCCACAGCGCTGTCAGGTGGATGTTTCCGCTTACATTTGCCCAGGTGGTGAACAATCCACATCCCCTACATGCTTATCTTCTTTGGCAGCTATCTGTTCCATTGTTTTGTGCAGTTTGAATTGGGTTGTTTTCTTACTATTTTGTTTACATTATGTGCCATATACAATCTACCCTTTTTATCAGATAAGTTTCATGATTTTTCTCCTAGTCATTGTCTGTTTTCATTCTCTAAAATTTTATTCACAAAGCAAACATTTTAATTTTTATGAAGTCCAACTTCTCAATTTTTCATTCATGGGTAGTGCTTTTAGTGTAGCATAAAAAAGTCATTACCAGCATCACATACAGTGTCTTCAGTTATTTCCTGGACACTTTACAGTTTTACAGTTTGCATTTTTACCTCTGATTCATGTTGAATTAATTTTTGTAAGTTATTTTATTTATTTATTTATTTATTGCATGTGAATGTCCAGTTGCTTTTTTATATTTGTTGAAAAGTTTATTGTTCTCCTTGATGGCTTTTGTCCTTTGTCAACAATCTGTGGAGGTCTCTGTCCAGGCTCCCTGTCGTGCTCCACTAGTTAACTGTCCAGCTCTCTAGCCTAGAATTCTGCAGCTTTAATTCATAACTGTAGCTCTAAGTCCCATCATGTCAGTTCTTTTTCTTTAAGAGTAGGAATTTTGTTGAGAGAGTTCTGGAGAGACAGGGGTTCCCCTAATCATGTCAGTTCTTCAACTGTGTTTTTCTCCTTCAATATTCTGCTTGCTATTCTGGGTCTTTCACCTTTTCACATAGACTTTAGAATCAGTTTATTTAGATCTTTGATACCTTTCATCAGAATTTTCCTCATACAGATTTTGGACATATTTTGGCAGGTTTATATCAATTCCTTTTGGTGCTTGTAGTAGTCAGTGCTTACTAGAGTCAGATGTAGAAGAGTGCAGATATGCCTCTGCGCACTGGACACTGGAAGAATCCAGTCACGGGCTTGGTGCCTAGGCAATGTCCGGTGCAAGTTGGTATCAGTGATCTGCACTGGAAAGGCCCCGGGGCCAGGGTGGAAGCTGGAGCCTGTGCAGACAGAGCGAAAGGTCAGGGCAGGAAATCTGAGTGATCTGCACTGGAAACCAGGAGAGGACCTCCAGGATGAAGATGACTGACACTCTCCAGAAGGCTTCAGACAGCTGCCAAAGCTCCTCTAAAGGAAATCCACCAAACAGCAGCTCCTCCAGAAAATCAGCAGCATGCAATATTCCCTTCTTGTTTTCTTTTTATGCCATTCCAGTAACAATCCTCCTGTGGGTCATCCTTGCCCACAATCATGCTGATTCAGTTCAGCTGGGTGCTACCACTCAGCTGACCAATAATCAGTCCACCACAGTGCTAGGATGAATGATGTTATTTTCAATGTCACTTTCCAATCATTTACTGCTGATTTATAGGAGGACAACTGATTTTTTTTTTTATTGAGACAGTGTCTTGCTGTGCAGTTCAGGTTCATCTTGAACTCACTATATAGCCCATGCTGGCTTCAAACTTAAAGTGATCCTCCTACCTCAGCCTCCTGAATGCTGGGATTATAGCCATGCATCAGGCCAAGCTTGATTTTCCAGTATTAATGACAACTGTATTTTCTTAAAATAACTCTCCAATCCTCCTGACCATAATCACTTATTTAAATTGTTGCATTTACTAATTATTTTAATGTTTGATCCATGATATTTATCTATGACTCTCATAGCATATAATGATATTTTAAGAGTATTATTGCATTCCCTGGTACACTTGAAGGATCACATGTGATAAACACCCAAAGGGTAATCTATAATTTGTTTCATTGTCTCTGGATCATTCATAGATCCATTGTACATTACCCCAAGCCTCTTCCTGAAACAATATTTACAATATTCTCAATTATGGTGGGTCAGTTTTTGAGAAGTATTCCACACTTTGATAGCAACATTGGAAGACATCATGCAAAATTCCCGATACTAAAAAAAAAAAAAGAAAGAAAAAAGAAAAAAAATTCCCCTGATACTAACCATCAAGAATAGGAACAAGAGACTATTTTTATACTTTGTCTCTAGGAAAGTACCCATATATGTCACAGAACATTAGAGAAATGCTTTACCCTAAGCACAGAATGTTGAAGCAGATTCAGAGAGGGCAGGGCTCTGCAGTATTGTGCTACCTGTAGGTCCCATCACTGACTGGCCAAGCAGAAGAGGTCACTCACAAGATTTCTGAAATTGTGACTATTTCCCTACTTGTAGGTGTTTAAATCAGCAGAACACTCATTGTATCTTCATAATAACAACCCACTGATAAATTACTAACCTCCTAAAGAGATCAAATACTATAAAATAGTTTCTAAGTTTTAAGAAGAAGGCTACTAAAAGAACAAACTGATAATATATTTTAATAGAAAAATGGCTGAGTAGAGGTCAAGTTACTATGAACTTGAGTTATGCAGTGTGAATAAAATCCTGCACAAGTAAAAACCAGTTTCTGTCACTGCCTGTCCTTCAAAGCTGTCTCAGTAAATCCCCTGAAGAACCACATCTCTCAGAGTTTCTTTTTAATTACTTCACTGTTTTGCTTTTTTGTCTTTGGTTTAAATCAAGTGAAACTTGAGATTACTTTTCACTGAACTTCAGTTTCATCAGCACCCATCTGGACTTACAAAGAAGGAAAGGTCCCTGTATGTGAGCCAACATACATGTATTTTTTTATTTTGTTCAATGTTCTATCATATTGAGAAAAAATTACAAGATGGTAAAGGAGTAGTCAAGAATATTTAGTAATAGCACTTGCCCAGCAAGTGCAAAGTGGTGAGTTAAATCCTGGGTACAAAAAAAAAAAAAATGCTTAGTATTTTCTATGCTCTTTCCCTGATTGTAATGTCATTTTATTTGACTTCATGGGAAGTCTTATAACTCTGATGAAAGCATAACTTGCTTTTTATTTATGATGGGGGTGTGGGGAAATGAGAGAGTGTCTTTACTGTGAGTGTAAAAACCTATATGTACCATTGGTAGCTAGCTACATCATCTACCTTGGATCATAGGTGGAGAAAAACTACCTGAAAATAGTAATAGAGAGACACCACCACTGTCAGACTTGGGGTCTGCAGGATGATAAGGGATTATACTCAAAAGGACCAGTTTTTAATTAAGGAAACATCATAGGCGTCTTCTGAGAAAAACACAGGGGGAGATTGCTGCTAGAACTCTTGCCCCAAAAAGCTGTAAGCAGACTAACATCGCCATCAACAGCAGCACAAAGCAGAAGCAGAGTGCTAACCCTTTCTTCTTTCTTCTATTTAGATATAAAAGCTTAGATATAAGCTTAGATATAAGCTTTTAGAAATATTTGGCATAGTTCTTGTTCAAGTTTTTAAAAAATTATAAGTCAAGACCTCTTTTTATAAATGTGTCATCTTAGAGCTTAAGGGAACCTTAACAGTCACAGAATTCCTTGAGCCAATTTGTAACCAAAGTAATACTCTTATAGACAACTAATTTAGGTAGAAATTAAGATACAGTCAGGGAGGGATTGTACCCTTGGGGAATTCAGCATGGAAGAAGAGACTCATCAAGATTGTGGCTGGAGGTGAATCTAAACAGAGCTAGCCTCAAATTGGAAATGCAATAGTCAGACCTGCAGAACTCCCCACACTTAAACCACAGCATGAGATTATAGTGCAGATAATATAACCCAGTCCAGTGGGTGGGTGACCAGAATACCTGAACCCATATTCCCTTCCCAAGAAAACTTTTGTCATTTCCATGTACCCTTGTTACATGACTGTCTTCCCTATTGGATCAACATTAGCTAAGCGACTATAGGTTGAGTGTAGCTTAACCCACCTCATACCCATGTTGTGATTTTGCTGCATAAATTATGAAGAGCCTCAGTAGCTGGGACCCCTCCTGGAAATGCAGGATCTATTCTTTTTATTTCCAATGAAACTCTCCTAACCTCCTCCTTCATTTTACAATTTCATTCCTGTATGTCATGAGACCAGACCCCATCACAATACTTTCCAAGTCCATATATCCATAACATCATAGTAAAAATGCCTATACTTTCAAAACTGTTATATAGATGTGATTCAACCCCAATAAAATACCTCACAGAATTAGGAAAACAATCCTAAAATTTATATGTAAACATCAGAGACACTAAATAGCAAAAGCAATTCTGGGCAAGGATAAGGGAGGGGTTGTAGTAATCCCTGACTTGAAGTTATACTACAAAGCTGCTGTGATAAAAACAGCATGGTACTGACAAAAAAAGCACCAAGGTGCTGATAGTACTGTGTTCATTTCTGGAAGCATCAAGAGAGTCTTTTTTTGCCTTCCCAACTTGGCAAAGATGCCCAAATTTCTTGGCCCATGGCGCTTTCCTCCATCTTCAAAGCGAACAGTGTAGCAGCTTCCAACCTTTCTCTAGCACCCAGTGAAACAGAACTGAAATGAAAAAACAACTCCACACACATTTGGCTACCTTGTATTTGCCAAAGGATCAAACACTTTCACTGGAAGAAAGCTAGCTTCTTTAATAAATATTGCTGAGGAAACTGATTTTCCATATGGTAAAGATTAAACTTAGACTCATATGTCTCACTGTGCACTAAATTTAAATTGAAATAGATTAAAGTTCTAAATCTTAAAACAGAAACTTGCCATCTTCTGTTTAAAATAAGTAAAACTCTTGAAGACATAGGTGTAGGCAAAGACTTTATGAACAAAACCTCAATCACACAGGAAATATTGCAAAGATTCAACAACTAGGATCGCATCAAATTAAAGTTGTGTATAACAAAAGAAATTACCAGCAGAGTGAGAGACAACCCACAGAATGCAAATCACTTTTGCCTGCTGTTCCTCAAACAAAAGACTAATATCTACAATATATAAGGAACTAAAAAAAACAATCAGTGTTAAAGACCCAATCTAAAAGTGGACATCTGAAATAATTAGACAGTTCTCAAATGAAGAAATAGCAAATAAATATATGAAAAAATGTTCAGCATCATTGGTCATTTGAGAAATGCAAATTAAAACAACACTGTGATACATTAGGTAAAGGAACACATTTCCTAGGATGAATGTGATTATTATGTATGGCAAACATTTACCAATAAAAAAAGAAATAGTCATGTTCTTACCCATATGTTTCTTATTGCTGCTATAATGAATTAACACAAGTTAGTGGCTTAGAAGAATATAAAGTTATCATCCTAAATTCTATAAGTTAGAAGTCTGTAGTGGAGCTTCCTGAACTAACAGCAAGGTGCTGATAGTACTGTGTTCATTTCTGGAAGCATCAAGAGTGTCTTTCTTTGCCTTCCCAACTTAAAAAAGATGCCCAAATTTCTCAGCTTTGGCTCCTTCCTCCATCTTCAGAGCCAACAACATAGCATCTTCCAATCTCTCAGACATCACTGCCTCCCTCTTTTACTCATAATAGTCCTCCACATCACACTAGGGTCACTTGGAAACATCAGGATAAGTGCCTTATATCAAAACCCTTAATTTAATCATATTTTCAAAGTCTCTTTTGTCCTGTGATGTAATGTCTTCATGGGTTACAGGGTTATAGGGATTGGGATGTAGATATCTTTAGGAAACCATTGATCTGCTCACCACAGTAAAAGATTTATTTTTTCTTGCTGTATGCCTTGCTGTGTGCCTTTCTATCTACCTGCTTGAGAGAACAAACAATTAGATGTATGTGTGTGTGTGTGTGTGTGTGTGCATGCGGGTACACACATGCGTATTTGGGTGTGTGTGCTGAGAATGAAAACTAGGGCCATGTGCATGCCCAGCCTGTGCTCCCCCACTGAGCCGTGTCCCCAACTCAATAACTGACCTTTAATGACTTTAATTCTGAGTTTCAATCTAGGTTTTCCATATCATAGATACCCAAAATATAAACTGACTAAGGCACATAAAAAGAATAATTTAGGTTCTGACTGAGTGAATGAAGCACTAGGGTGGGTCCGGTGTAGTGACTTCATTTTCAGCATCTTTCTGGATTGGAAGATTTGCCAATCAATTGGTCCTCCAATGCCAAATTTTAGAGAAGACTTATCACTCAAAGAGAGTGAATCATTGTGTCTCAATCTGCTCTTAAATATTTATCATTTATGGCTTTTAGCAGATTGAGATAAAGATCTTCTATTCCAATCTTTGTTAAGTTTTTATCATGAATAGGTGTTGGAGTTGTCAAATGCTTTTCCTGCATCTATTAAAATGGTTATGTGGTTTTGGAACAAGATTACTTCTGGGTAGAGCTATCAGGAACTGTTTTCTGGAGAAGAATAAATGGAAATACAGCAGATATTATCCTATTCTAACCCTTTATCTCTATACAGCAATTACTAACCATGCAGTTAAGATGTTTAAACTTAAATTAGCTTCTATTATCCTTGGTTTTCCTTAATATACTAATTCAGTAGTTCAGTATACAAGATGCTGAGGATATACCCATGTCCATGACAAAATAGGCAGTCCATGCTTCTACTATTAAGTTGTACAGAACCAGGAGCAAAATATAGAGAGCTGACTCCCCAGTATGTGGTGAGAGCGGTCATCTGTATTTTACCAGGAGCTCTGCAATTTCCAGCAGCTCTTCTCTCCTAGTGGAAGAGCCATTTAACTTTCCATCTGTAAAATGTGGCTTCCTCATCTGTAAAATGTAATATTCTTTCAGCTAATAGTTTGTAAATGCTCAGTGTGTCCAGGTACCATTCAAGGCATTTAAATAGAACCGAAAGAAGTTACTGTGTTTTACTTTTATTGTATACATACTGATCATAAAATTCAATGTAAGATGTTAGTGCTGTGCAAAATGTTAGTAATATGTTAGTACTCATGAAAGAAATAAAGCAGAGAAAAGGGAAAGTTCTGCCCTGGGTAGACTTTTTCAATTTTAAAAAAGTACTAGGTTTCTCAGTTGAAAAGGCAAAGAGATGTTTGAAAGCAGTGAAGGTACTTATCTGGCAGAGGAGTCAGTCAAAAATCTTGAGCCAGGTCTTGATTGGTGTGTTGAAATGTGGTATGGAGCCTGCATGACTGGATGGAGGCAACCAGAGGATGAGAAGTAGATGACAGTGAGCGGGTGTATGGAGAGTAGATTGTGCAAGACTTTGAGAATTACTGTAGGAAGTCTGATGTCTACTCTGTGTTCATTGGGAGACTAAGTCAAGATCTTTCATGGTCTTATTTCAAAACTCAACCGCAGGTTGAAGAAATGCCAAGGGAGAAGCCTGATGGCCACTTAGGAAGCTGTTGTACTAAGGCAGGAGAGAGGTGACAGTGATGTAAAAAAGGGCAAAGAGAACAGATTAAGTCTTAGATATATTTTGAAGGTGTACTTAGTAGGACTTGCTAAACACCTAGATGTGTGGGACAGGGAGGGAAGAGTCCAGGTAGACCCCAGTGTCCTAGACCATTTGGGATATGCACTATTGAAGAAGTTTATTAAATATCTAAGTAGAGATGTCGACCAGATGGTTAGTTACAGGGATCCACAATTGCCAATATCTATGTGGTATGATAGACAAGGGTGTAAAGAGTCACTAGTAATTAGATTTGAAAAACTGGTGCTAATTATTGATCCCCAGAATGCTGCAAAATTTGGAACTAGAGAAATAATACAGACCTTGTCTAATTATTGTAGTAGCTTTAAGGTGCCTGCTAGACCCTGAGACAGCTGTCAACCAGGTCTTGTGGTTTAACACTCAAGGCTGCACAGAGAACCCACAAGAAAACCTGGACTTTTGTCTTTGATGCTCCTCCTCAGCTAACTCAAGGACATAATGCCCAGGCTGATATCTTTGCTTTCTTCTAAATAAACGATTTATCCGAAATGTATGAAATGTCCCCGACTGCCTGTAGTTTTATTCTCCCTTCTCTCCTTCTCTTGATTCTACCTACCAGACATGTGCAAAAACTTCTGCATGAAAAATGAATCCAATAGTTACTTAATGTCTCTGAGTTACTTCTTTAAAACAGAGATAAAAAGACTTTCCAAACAAGACAGGAAAACCAACAGAATGTGGAATTTCAGAAACCAAGCAAAGACGATGTGGAGGAGTAAGAACAAGTGTGTCAACTGTGACTGAAAGGCGAAGCCCAGTGAGGACTGGGGACTGTCTCTCTAATCAGACAGCCTTGTGGCTGGTGGTGCCCACAGCAAAAGCAGTCTTGGAGATGAGCAAAAACCTCAGGAAGTATATTTAAGAAAGAAGGTGGGGCAGAGGTGTCAGATAATAGCTGTAATTTCAAGACTTTTTAAAATAATAGTCCCAAACTAAATAGTACCTAGTACAGTCCATGATAGATGTCTACAGTTCCAAAATGAGATAATGAACAGGCTGAATACTGTTGAGAAAAACACATTAGAGAAGGTGAGATTGATGATATTAAGATCCAGTGCATGCAAAAAAAGTTTGATCTTAGACCCACGAACCACTGACCTCTTGTAACAGGAACAAAGGTGGATAATCAGGGCACAGGTGCAGAGTCAGGAGGAAAAGCAGCTCAGAGAGGCCATGGCAATTTCCTTATGATAGTCTTTTTTTTATACCTTCCTTGATATAGAAATAGGAATGGTGTTCATTAGTTGACAGTGGCAGCAATAAAGGTATTGAAGATTTGGGATGAAAATATTCTTACACAGAGTTTAAGGAAATGGGAAGCAAATACAAGAGAAAGTGTGGTTGGATTTTCAGGTAGCGGTGGGTTCATGGACAGATTAATTTGTGATCAGTCAGCATCAGTCAGCGTACTGAGTTGTCTCTCTACGTGTTGCAGCAAAGGAGAAGTTTAGGAGTAGAACGAGTTATATTTCAACTGAATGTGTGGGTCAGACTTAGAGTATAATGCAGGAGGAAGAAATTTGACATCCCCCCCCCCCTGCAGGCAAGCAGAATGATAGGACGTGGATGTGGAGGAAGTAGAATTGCGAAGCCACACTGACACTGAAAAGTAGGAATAATGGATCGTGTATCTGTTGTCTTTGATGAGTTTGGAGGCTGAAGAGTTGGAGGACTGAACTGCTAGAAGGAAAGGACTTCTGTGAGGTCTGGAGAAACAGGAACCAAGGCACAGATGGGAGGTCGCCAGGTAGCAGCCTGGAGGCAGAGAAAGGAGGAAAGGAGGGGCGCGCGGAGGGGGGGTTAGGGACCCGAGGCTGTGGGCCAGGAGCTGAGCAGGCTCCTGCAAGGGAAGGGGAAAATGCAACCGGGCCTCTCTCTAGACTCAGAACATTTAACGTCAAGCGATTTGACTTTAGTGCTATTTTTATGAAGCTACAGTGCTACAACTAAAAATGTATTTTCAGTGTGGTTTTCTTAGCGGGCATTAATAAAAGTGTAACCCCGCCTCCGTCCCCGGCAGTGCAGGGATATGATCATTGCAGTACTGCAGCTCCTTAAGGGCCAAGTACAGGAAAACAGTTTGCAGTCGGTGCTAGAGACCTATTGTACATCATGGTGACTATGGTTAACAAAAACATCATGTAATTGAAAGTTATTAAGAGAAATTTTAAGTGTTCTTAACACAAAAGGAAGCATAGGCCTGTGAAGTAGTACTTGTTAAATAGCTTGATTTAACCATTCAGCAATAAATACATTTGTCAAAACATAGTTTACAAATTGAACATGTGAAATTCTTACTTGTCAATTTAAAAACATTGGGGTGGCACTGGCAAAGCAATTCGCATGAAAGTGCTTCTTCACAGTTCGATTTACTGAAGTATTATCCTCAAATAAAAGTTATTTATGGGCTGTGAGGTTTTGATATGTATATATATTGATGCATCGCAAACATTACTGCAGCCTAGCTAATAAACATTTCCCTCTGCACAATTCCTTTCCTGTGATTGGAACACAGGAGGTCTGCTCTACTGACAAATTTCCTTTTTTTTTTTTTTTGGTACCGGGAATCGAACTCATGACCTCACACTTGCCAGGCAGGTGCTTAAGCCACTGAGCTAAATCCCTGGCCCTCTACTGACAAATTTCAAGTACATGGTGCATTGCTGTGAATTACAGGATGTCTTTAAGCTCCTTCTCCACAAAGGAGGGGAGAGGACTCAAGCCACCTCACAGGAGATGACCTGTGGGTGCCTTACCGGCTCTGTGGGGTCCAGGTGGACACAGGAGGGGGCCCCAGGTCTGAGGAGGAAGAGGATGCCTCCAGAGGAACACAGCGCCTGCCAGACTGATCAGGGCCCTCCAGGACAGGATGTTACCTCACAGGGAACAGTGTGCTGCCCATCCTGCAGTGTATGACCTTTTATCTGGATGAAAAGAATAGTTAATGTTAGCTTCTACTTGTATAGTCAGCCAAATGTCTACACCATTCATCCTGCTAGCATCAAATAATTTCCAGTTGCACCGGTATTTTTGAAGTTATGTGGTCTGTCTTTTTGGAAACACCCTATCAAATTGCTGGTGCTGAGATTCTTGCCTACAGGTAAACTGTTGGAGAGAATGCCAAGATCCCAAAGGCTCAGTTAATATCCTGCCTCCTGTGCTGTGTTCTTGGGTTTATGCTTACTGTGTTAACACATGTAGAAAGTAAACCTTAATCTACATTCATTTAAATGTATAAGAGAAATTCTTTACTTTTATTCCTTCTCTAAAGGCACTAAGAAAATAATGTCTAATACATTTGTTTCTTTTCATGGGAAAAATCACCATGTATGTACATCAAACCCTATCAGGAGACTGTGAGTTGGAGGCTATGGAATCTGAGTCTTAAGGTTTTGAGCCTTAGAAATTTTTCTTTGTTGTTAGAATTATATCATGATAGAATTGGAATGAAGTATAAAAACCAAGATTTTAAACTCTAAGATTTAAGCAACATAACCAAGGTGCTCTGAGAGATTCTGGTATAACTCAATCTACAGTCTGGGTTTCCTGAACCGGGGAATGTTGCCTCCATGTGACTCTCTTGTCACAGGTGCACTTCCTCAGTGGGGAAGCCAGCTCAAGGTCCAGGCTTTTACCAAGAAAGGAATATGTGAATCTCAGAAGGCAAAACTAGTCTCCCTGTTATCTCAAGGAAGGACCAGATATTCCAGGTATAGCTAAAAACTGTGTTGTGTCCCTAAAAATGTATTAGTGTGTTATAGGACATATTGCTGCAGGCCTGTGATCCAAGTACTTGGAAGGCTGAGGCAGGAGGATAACCATTGAAAGAGTTGTGCCCTGGAAAGCTGTGGTGGGAGGCAAGAGCAAGGGGCGAGACCAAACTGTAGTCACCTTTCCCAGTGGTGAGAAAGTACCCCGGATCAGTAACCTGTGCATGACCTGTCCCCGCCCTGGGCGCCACCTAGGTCAGAGGTTACATGAGTACCCTAACCGGCACATGCAGGTTAGAGAAGGCCAAGCTGTCTGTGGTCCTGGACTTCTCTCCACGTCCTTGCGAATAAAGGTCTCTTTTATCTAGTATTTTGCTGTTTCACCGTGCCGAAAACCCTAACAACCGTAAGTTCAAGGACTTACGATTTTTTGAGACTGGACTATGTAGCCAGTTTCAAAAAATAAATAGATAAATAAATAAATAAATAAGTACTAGTATAAAAGACACTGATGTTAGTTTTCCTCAGCATACTCCCCTTTGTCTTTTACACACTGAATCCATCATTCTTGTCACTTTCTGAATCCGTTCTGAGAGTCCCCTTTCGTGAGTGCCTTTAGCTTCACTGTCATGGTTGCTTTGTTGTCTTGAATCAACTCAAAATATTCACTCTTTCATGATCATTTTGACTTAAGTGAGAGTCAGAAGTCACACGGTGCCACGCCCAGTGACTAAGGGAGACACGACATGTCACAAGGCAGCTTTCTGCTGGATGGCACTGAGCAGTAGCAAGTGCTGTATTTCTCATCACAACCCATAAAGGCACCTGTTAAAGAGGACTCCAGATCTGCCTTGGAAAGTGGCAAGAATGATGGGATATGTGTGTTAGAAGTAAGAAGGTGGATTCTGAGGAAATTAATGACAGTGTGCTTTTTACTGTAATTTTTTTAAAAAATATAAATATTCATCATGGTTTCAAATCACCCTTTGTATGGTCTTTCTCATTTAGGAAAATAATACAACCTTCAATGAGCTCTTCTTTAATTATTTCAGAGTATTATTTCTTGGCAAAGCAGAAGAGAACACAAAGTAGGTCATAGGCAAGTGGGGGCAAGTAGCTGCTAAAACGCTTCTTTCCGTGTTTCTGACCTCACGTGCTCTCACTCAAAGAATAGGTTCTGAGGGTGATTTCGCTGTGTGTCTGTTGCTGTCCTATCAGGAATCAGAAGTTATGCTGTGAACTGAACTGTGTCCCCCTAAAATTTGCATGCTGAAGCTTGATCCTCAGTGTCAGTGTATTTGAAGATAGGGCCTCCAAAGAGACAGTACAGATGAAATGAGATCCTACGAGGAGGGCCCTCATCTAGTAAGAGGAGGCCTTGTACAAAAAGAAACAGCTCTATCTTCCTCTTCTAGTGAGGACACAGTGACAGGGACTGACTAAAACCCAGGAGCGAAGTCTTTATAAGAACTCAACCAAGCTGGCACCCTGATCTTGGACTTCCAGTATCTAGAGCTGTGACAAAGTTAATTTCTATGGTTTGAGCCACCAACTTTATGGTGTTTTGTTAGAGTAAGCCAAGCTAGCTAAGCCAGGCTACAGCAAGAAAGTGGTTCTGCTCTGTTTTCTAGGGGCTCCAGCTGTACCCTCCATGGGTAACCCTCAAAAGAGAGAGAACTTCTCTATTCAAGGCATATATGGACTTGCACTCCCCTGTCAGATTCTCCAGGTAAGTGACTACTTCTGTTTTGCTTTATTATTCTTTATCATATCTGGGACCAGTACAAAAGAATTATAAAAATGATTCCTTAAGGCCGTCTTTAACAGACTCTCAAAAAGTACTACACTTTTTATTTACCACCTAACTTATACTAGTTACTATGCTACTGACTTTCTATCATTATTTCATTTTACTTTTGTAACTTTTGGAAAGCAAGACTCAGGGTAAGTTAACATTCTTGTTAGCAATGTAATAATCAAACCAAAGTTTGTGTGTCTTAGAAACCATGGATCTTTCCACGACCACATGCTTTGCTCATTAGAATTCTTTACCTGCTGCCTCTAAGCTGCCTCCTCCTTTGAATGAGCCTGAGAAAATGATGAGGATTTGCCAGACTTGTTTTAGTAGTCACAGCAATTAAATAAATGTGGTGTAGGTAGACTTAATGTGGAAGGTTTATGGACTTCACCTCCTTATTGCATCTCTGATACTTTTGGTATTGTGCACTCTACCCTCCTTGAAAGGCCCCTTTCCTTGATTTTTGTGGCATTGATTTATGCTGGCTGTCTTTTGGTTTAATTCCTGCTTCCTTATCCCTGTGTGGACACCCTTTCCTCCATACGAACTTTAGTTGCATTGATATGTACCAAATGATGTCAGTGCCTTACTCTCACCCCATTTTCTTTTTGTAAATCTCATGGCTTACATACTTTTCTTATTTTGCTACCAGTAATATTTTTAAACATTTCAAATAGCTTTTATTTACTTTCATTTCTGTCCTCAAGTTTCTTCTGAGCATCAGCTCAGCTGCTCAAACATCTGCTAGATGTCTGAGTGTCTGACAGGTATTTCATTTTATTTATTTATTTTTTTCTCATTCAGCTTGTTGTAATGGGTCTTAAATTTCTGTGACTGATTTTTGGTCAGGTTGTTTTCATTAAAAAGTGTTGATTTTAAAAACAAATCAAAATTCACACACAAACACATACACACACAAATGGTCCAGAAGCCATTCTCCTTTTCTTCTGAAGGTTTTATTTATTTATTTATTTTTTTGGCGGTACCGGGGATCAAACTCATGACCTCGCACTTGCCAGGTAGGCACTTATGCCACTGAGCTAAATCCCCAGCCCTTCTGAAGGTTTTATAATGCATTGTTATCATTAACCAGTCTTTCACTATTAAACTTTAATGGCCAACTGGGAGAAACAGTTCTGTGACTGATCTTCCACTACTAATTAAAACTCGGTGACAGGTGCTATGAGTAATATTCATTTACCCTCTGAGCTTTCTGTGCAGACTTGGTGACCTTGACAGCTCCAGCAACCTCCTTGTCCATTGCTTTGATGATACTACAGCAACTGTCTGTCTCAACACAAACAGTTAAACCACTCAGAGATGGAGAATCAGAGAAACTCTCAACACACATGGGGTTGCCTGGAGCCATGTCAACAATGGTAGTATCATCAGATTTCACATGTATGGGCTTCTTCACAGACACTATTCTTTCAGCCAGCACTGATTTGGCTGGGATGCTTCAGGATAATCACTTGAGCAGTGAAACCAACTGCTTCCATTGGTGGGGCATATTTGCTATATTTGCTGTCTCCAGCAACCTCGCCATGATGAACATCTTTGATAAACATGTTCTTTTTTTTTTTTTTTTTTGGTATCGGGGATCGAACTCACGAACTTGTGCTTGCCAGGCAGGCGCTTAAGCCACTGAGCTAAATCCCCGGCCCGATAAACATGTTCTTTACACTGATGATCATACTGTCCCCAGGAAGAGCTTCACTCAAAGCTTTGTGGTGAATTTCAACAGTTGTCTGAAGGAAACTGAACTTTCCTTCAGTTGTGACAATGACTGGAGCGAAGGTGACCACCATGCCAGGTATGAGATCACCAGTCGCCACTCATCTCACAGGGATGGTACCAATTCCACCAATTTTATAGTGGGTAAGCCACAAAGGCTTATCAATTGGGTGAGTGGGTGGAAGGATGTAATCCAAAGCTTCAAGCAGTGTGGTTCTACTAGTGTTGCCATCTTTATGAATGACCTTCCATCCCTTGAACTGAGGCATAGTAGCACTTGGCTTCAGCATGTTATTACCATTCTAAATAGAAATTGGCACAAAAGCTACCATGTGAGGGCTGTAGCCAATTTTCTTAATGGAGGTGCTGACTTTCTTAACAATTTCCTTGTATCTCTTCTGGATGTAGGGTAACTCAGTGGAATCCATTTTGTTAAACCAACAATTAATTTTTCCACAGCCAGCATTTAACCCAGAAGGGCATGCCCACAGGTCTGCCTGTTCTAAGAGATGTCAGCTTCGAATTCACCAACACCAGCAACAAAAATCGAGACAGCATAGTTAGCCTGAAATATATCTGTAATCATGTTTTTGATAAACTCTCTGTTTCTAGGGATAGTCACATAATACTTGTTGGTCTCAAATTTCCTCAGGGAGATGTCAATGGTGATACCATGATCATGCTCAGCTTTCAGTTTATCCAAGACCCAGGCATACTTGAAGGAACTCTTCCCATGTCAGAAGCCTCCTCCTCAAATCTTTCAATGGTTCTTTTGTGGATGCCACCACCTTTGTAGATCAGATGGCCAGTAGTGGTGAACTTGCCAGAGTCCAGGTATCCAATGATGATGATGATATTAATGTGAGTTTTTCCTTTGCCATGTTGGCTTTGATTTGGTGCTGGTTTTCATTACAACTGTGCTCTCACAGCAAACGTGTTGCAAAAAGGCTCTGAGAGGTATTTTAAACCAAAAAACTTCAATAACTGGGTTGTGATTTTCTTTTACTTATTGAATAATTCTTCTCAAGCCTCTTCATTTTTTAACTCAGAAATACCAACATCCTCCTACTCATCTATGTCAGAAAGATGGAATTGCTCTGCTTTTACTTCTACCCTTTCTTCCATGTCCAATAAATTGTTAAAGGGCTCTTCTCCTTCCCTTTTGCAACTCTAGTCTTGAATCTCCTCAGTGTCTTGCTTGCATTAATATCAGAGTCACTTACCTGCCTGCCTCCTTCGTGTTTCCAAAATCGAAGAATGAGTTCTGAGAAACAAGGAAAGTTTAGAGTAGGAGAATTTACTGAAAGAGAGAGCTCCTAAGAGAGATAGAAGGGGGCCTGCAAAGTGGGTTGCCAATGAGCCTATTTCTCAAAGGTAGTTTATAGAGCAAAATCAAAAAATGTGTACAAAATCACAAGGTGAGTACAGTGGGAGACAAAACTGTAACTAACCAATAAGATTGTAATTATAGTCGCTCAGATAATATTGATTCTATGAGAAAGTGAGTCATGTCAGAAATGTGCACAGAAAGAACAAGAATCTTTTTTTTTTTTTTTTTGATAAATGAGTCAGGAAATCCTGATCCCCCACCTGGGTGCCTGATCCCTATTTAGAATATTGGTCATTGTTGTTTATTCCTCAGGGAGCATGCAGGTGTAGCCATTCCATATTTATTTTGAGGCCTGGCCTTCAACAAATACCCCTTCAGCCACAGTTATAATGTCTTCTTACCTTCTGTATGGTCTCCTTCAATGGCCTAGCCCTGTCTGACTGCCTGTAATATCTCTATCTAACCTTCTGAGCTCCTCTTCATTGTGGTGATGTAGAAACTTGAAGATTCTCCTGTCATTCAACCTGCCACTCTCCAGCACCATGTATCTATGTGAAAGGCATTGAGGGGAGAGAGGCCAGTTGAGGAAACACTGTAGAAGGAACCATGACTGTGTACTCTCTCCCTTGGGAATGGGCTGAGTTTGGAGCAGAATCTGCAGGAAGCCAGGGTCACACAAAGGGTTTAAAGTTTAAAGGGAAGAGTTTGCTGTCTTGAGGAATTTGGGGGTGGATACAACATGGTTGTGCTTCTTCAAGAATATGTGGGGCAGATGCCAGCATGGTTTGGTTTCTGGGGATGAGCATTTCAGAAAGACGTGGCCTTGTTCTTCTGTGGTTTCCACTGTGCTTGCCAGGGATGGCCTCACCTGTCGGGTGTGACAGTCCCTTTTTCATTCACTCCTCACAGGCACTCAGCCCAGTACTCAGTGATCCTAATATGTATTCTGTTTGTTTCATATAGTGTTCATTTAGGGATTCTATCTGTTTGCTTTGTTCCTCTAATTTTTTAGCTGTGTTTTCACTAGATGCGTTCACTATTTCTTTCACTGTTTTTATCAGTTCTTCTTTTACCTGGGCAAGTATTTCTGATTTGAATTTCTCCATAGCTTTCCCTAATTGCATATTTATTTCATTTGATATCATTTCAGACATTTCAGGTGTATGGCTTCTTTTTTCTTCTATGTACATGGCTTCTAAGCTTTCTTGGGGAGGGCTAGAGCTTTGAGCCTGCCTTTTGGTCTTTCCTTTTGTCATTTTTCTATATTTCCTTGCTTTGAGCGGTGTTCCAATGCTTTCTCTGTATGTGTGGCAAATTACCTGTTGCACCCTCAGTTCCTGGAGGGGCAGTGGCTCCCCCACAGGCTCTTGGCTTCCTCAAAGGGTCCTAACTCCCCTCTGTGGGCTCCTGGCTCCCTAAGTTGTAAGGTGGATGCTGGGCATGGTCAACTGGGAACCTGTGGACTCTCAGGCAGGCCAGGCCACCGTACTTTGTCTCAGGCAGGTCTCCAGGAGGTTCCCTGCGAGTGAAGGGTGGGCCTACAGGTCCCAAACAGTCAGGCCAAAATGCTGGTTTCTGCAAAGTTCCTGGTCCTAAATAGACCTGGCCAAGATGCCAGTCTCCGCAAAGTTTCCAATCCAAATAGCGCAGGCCACTCTGCGGGTCTCCGGGAGGTTCCTGGTCCCAAAGAGTCAGGCTGAGATGCTGGTCTCTGGGAGATTTCCTGCGGGTGAAGGGCCAGTGATCCTAATATAATGTGCAGGCATGGACAGTAAACCATTGTTTTGTTGGAAGCAGCAGGTCTGTGTGTTACTTCCTAAATACAGCATCAGTAAAGAATTAAAGAGGCTGTGTTTAAAGTAAGACAATTTATTTGGAGTTTGGAAAGGGAAAAAAAAAGCGATGAAGATAGCTACTTGGAATTAAAGGAGAATGTGAAAGTACAGTGTTAGGGGGCTCTGGGCTCCAGCTCTTCCCATCAAGTTTCTTCTTTTATGGAGGTTCCTAGAATCTGACTGGGTCCCCAGCTTGTCTTTCACCTTAACCTAGGATCTCTTCTGGCCTTGCTGCCTTTTCCTGCCCTTTGGTAGAGGGTAAAATTAAGGGAGGGGTATGTAAAGACAAATTACTTGTGATGCAGGATTAAGTAAAGGAAGAGTTTGTGATTCTTATGTTAATCTGCTACCTGGGACCCTCCTAGACCTAGCTTCACTGCCTTTTTCTTCCTAATTTGAGTCTAGCTGCCTTCCTCTTCCTAATTGCTCAAGTGCAGCTGCCTTTGTTAATTCCTCAGAGTGTAGCTGCCTTTGTCCTTTTATGTCAAGCTGCAGAGGTCAGAGTTGTTTATTAATTTTTCTTACATCTCAATGAGGCCTCTGCCCTGTCTTTTTCCTACTTACGAGCCCATTCCAGCACTAAGAAGTATTCATTACATCAAATCACTGCAGGTATTCTAGGTCAAATACTTAAAGCCTTTAGTTTTAATATCTTGTGGGGTTGTTATGGCATGCTCAATAAATTTGCCAATGGGACACTGAGTTTTTAGAAAAGGTGAGGTAAACTGCAGTGGTCAGTCAGCTTTTGCCACTGAAACTCCTGGCTACTGGCTGACTGGCACCAATTCCTTTGTTCCTTTCTATATATACCCCTGTATGAGTTCACAAGGCCAGTGGTTTCCATGGATACCTCCTTTACAGCACTATTATTGCTTTGGAATGTTACAAGACTTTCTCACACATCTGGTTAATTGACACACAGAATGCAGGCACCAAGCAGTTTGGTACCTTGAAATAAATCTGGTAGTTTCCCTTTCCATAGTTTTTATGGCCAATTAAGGGAGAAGAGGAGGCTTTTGGGAGATCTGGCCAAAGTTCACTTGCTGTTTGACATCTAACTGCTAACTAGGCTTCTAAACTATCAGCTATAGGCCATAAAATAAGCGAAATTTTCAAGACTAGGGTTTGTGGAATTTCAAAAGGAAAAAAGGCAGAGAAAAGAAAACAAATAGAGGGGGTTACAAATGTCCTCATGGGATAAATACAAATTTTATGACTAGGTGTGTACTTTGCATAATTCTAACTATGTTAAGTAGAAATAGTCTTCAAAAATATAGTAAAACACTGTCACCATACTATGAAAATCTAGAACTGTACTACAAATTTGTTAAAGGAAAATTATTTTAAAAAGTTCAACTGTCAGGAAAATATAAGTTGTGATTTTATTTTATTTCCTATTACAAAGGGATTGACCAGTATTATTCTTTATTTTTTTCACCTTTTCTTAGTTTGTCTGATAAGTAACAGAAGTGGCAATTAAAGTAAATAGGGTATTCATCCCTGCACAGGCCTGCTCTCTGGTTTGGACTGTTACACATTATATCAAGAACACATGTTTCCAGAACAAATGTTCTGATGCAGCAACTCATATCCTGGACCTCATTTCTACTTGCTAATCCAAGAACTGTATTCTCTCATTTTTTTTTGATTAACCAACTGGTACATTTGCCCTGGGTAGGAAAAGGGTCATTGTATTAAGTAGAGCTAGTGTTTGATAGGATGATATTAGAAGCTTGGAAGTTTTCTTTTTGTGTAAATGGTGCTTTTATAATACACTGGCATATTATTGCTAAATTTATGTTGGATCTTATTAAAATCAACAGCTGTGTCTGGATCTTGTGAGCTATTGGTTAATTTGTTACATTGGTGCCAAGGAATAAAATTCATGGTCTACACCTCTACTGATTAAACATGTTCATGGGCCAAATAAATTTCTGATAGAAAGAGAAAATGCATATTAATGTATACATTGATATTGTATGCTTTAGATAGTTTATTTTGAATATTATATAGTGTTATAAGCAATTACACTAAAACATTAAAGTATTAATATATATGTATTCCTACTTTTTTCTGGATATTCCCCTTGGCACTGTATGACAAAGTTTTTTTTTTTTTTTTTTTTTTGGTACTAGGGATCGAACTCACGACCTCACGCTTGCCAAGCAGGTGCTTAAGCCACTGAGCTAAATCCCCAGCCCTGACAAGGTTTTTTTCAAAAATTTGCTTAACTGTCACAAAGTTGTTTGGCTAAAATCATGTAAATGACTTTAAGTTATTTTTTTAAAAATAAAAAGAAAGATGACTGTCTACATCTAAATGAACTTTTGATCAACAATAGTCTTATCATTTATGACTCATAATATCAGCTGTGGTGACTTTAACTCTAGTTTATGAGTCCTCTACCTTACCAGGCATTGGTATATCTTTAAGAGTTGTTCTCAGTCTTGGGTAGATATTAGCAGCATCTGGAAAATGTTAAAAATAGTGATATTCAAATGCTTCCACCAAAAAACTTGCTGAAGTGATTTGGCTGGGGTCTTGGCCATCAGTGTTTGTGAAATCTCCCCAGTGGTCTAACACACTGCCAGAGTTGTGACTATCTGCTTCAAATCTTCCTTAGTGGTAGTCAGAAGATAGACACCAGCCTTCCAAAGCTGTCTAAAGTGAACAGGGCTATATCTGCAGGAATTCAGATTTATCATCTCTATTTTCTTCCTCAAATCCTCCATTTTTTGTTGTCTTTCTGGTTGCAGATGTGTGGTTTCTTTTTCCATAAGCTCTCATCTGGTTCATACTCTAATAACTGAGCCTGCAGTTTGATATTTAAATCACTCCTTTTTTTATCACTCTTGGACTTTCAGAGACTTTGGGATATAAAAAATAAGACAAAGCCCTTGCTTTGGAAAAATTCACTATGGCTTTACAATCTCTCCATTGATGACTTCTCTGTTTTGTCCTTATCAATTGCTGTTAATATATATATATATATATATATATATATATATATTCATACAAAAGTAATTATGTTAGGCATTGTTATAGGTGCTAAGTTATAGAGGTGAACAAAGTAGACAAAATGTATACACCTTCAGGGCTTACATTCTACAGAGAATTATGATGGGACATGGAATCAGGCCTAGGTTCCCTCAGAGGAGACTCGACTCATCTGGTAGGAGCTCCCTTAGTACTATCATTCAGAGGTCAGCTTTTTCCAGGTATGGCCTGGGCTTGTCTGAGGATGTTGAACCTGTATTGCCCCAAGATACTCATTAATCTAATGAAATTTCTGCACATGAAATGACATTTCAGAGTCTGTTTCTGAAGAACCTAAGTTACAACAGCTGACTGCAAGGTGGAGTTAAGAAGGCTGTGGCAAATAATATTTTAAACTGGATCACTCAGTACCCCATTGACATGGAGACACCTATTACTGGTGGTGGAAGATGGGGTCTCAGACTGGCAGAAATTGGTCACCCAATTAAGAGAACTCACCAGTGGTGAGATAGGAGCTGTTATACCAGTGAAAGGATTCACTAGTTGGCCTGATATATCATGTACTTGAAAGGAATGGAGGAAAAATAGCTACTAGGATTATAGGTTTATATAACTAAAGTTCAACTGATATTAAGTTTGACTGACATGCTATGAAAAGGTAATAGAAGTCTCACAGTGACTAATAAGTCAGTTCATTTGCCTGCTCCATCCCTGTCTTCTGCCCTAGCCAATATGGTAAAAGAGAAGCAAATCACAGCCCAAAAGAATGATGGAAATTAATGCCATCATCAGCAACCTGAAGCTTGCATGCTTGCATGCTTGCATGCCCAATAGAGTTTGCCATAACAGTGGAACTATTTTGCATCCACCCTGTATGGTAATGCATCAGCCAACCACAGTGCAGCACACACACTTGAGATGTGGCTGATACAACTGAGATACAGAACTTTAAAATCTTATTCCAATTTTTTACAAACCTCATTTTGTTAGAGTAGGAACACCTAACATGGGCTCTAACCACTGATCAAGTGTTTAAGTGTATAATAAAGTAACGTTATAATATGTAAAGTATATATCATGCAATATAAGATGTAAAGCTAATATCAAAGAAATATACATACTTTTCTCCTGTCAACCTGTCTCTTACTATAGGGGCTTCAGTCATGAATCAAAGATTGGTGGAGAAGTTATTTCTCTTCTTCTACATAGTATTTAATTAATATTAGTTGTCATAACTGATTAAGAATTATGACACAAATCAAGAGAAATCAGGAAAAACACAGGGTTCTATTTGGATATAATAATTGATAAGATGTATTGCTTTTTATCAAAGTTCTTCACAGCATTTCAGTTAAATGCACCATTTTGGCTGTGTCTAGATGTCCCACCAAAGCTTCATGCAATCATAGGTGAGGCTTTTTCAGAGGTAGCTGATTCTAGAGTGTGCAAATGGTGCAGAGTTATGATTAACAGCGCTAGGATTAAGAGTGATTATGAAACCAATCCACTGGTCGGTTTGGCACCACCCTAATTCCACTAGCCTGGACACAATGTAAGGGATGAAAAGAGGCTTGTTTTTGTTCCTTTCTTGCTCTTGTCTGCCTTCTTGCTGTGGACTATGACACCCCTCTGCTATGCCACCCTACCATGGAGCCAGCCAGCTATGAGAAGAAACCTCTACAAATTGTTAGCTAAATAAACTTTTCCTCCTTTAACTTTGAGTATTTTATCTCAGCAACAAAAAAACGTGACGAAGACATGCACATACACGAAATGAACAATATAATTGTTTTGGAAATGTTTTGATCATTCTGAAAGTAATCAATGGTAGTAATTTTGAAAAACTGGATTTTTCAGTTTGCTTAAATTTATTTTATTAAAATGAAATCTATGATTTACTTTGCTTAATTCAAGCAAAGTAGGAAATTATGAAAATAGTACTAAGTTAGATGCAACGGGAGTGCCAACATTCCCCAGTTCAGAAAGTCGCAGCAATGTAGGACCTGGCATATCCATTGTTTCTCCTAAACTAAAACTATCTTCTTAACTTTATTAGGCCTAAAATCATAGTAAAGAGGAAAAACCAATCTAACTGTCACTTAATGATAATATGTCACAATAATGTGATATAGAATCCCAAATCAAAATGACAGTCTTGTTTGTCTCTTTGATTAAAAACCATACAGTCTGGCAAGAGCATAGTTGTAAGTTCAACCCCCAGTACCCCCCAATCATAGTCTTGCATGATAATTGATTGAAGCAATTTTGAAGTGAGTGCTTTGACTAAGTTAGAAAATAGATTGTGAAACTCATCTGCATAGTTAAAAACACATATTCAATTTATTTTGACTAATAAGTCAATAACAATGATATGAAATTCAGAAATGATTTTTTTATTGAGACTAGACATTCATGCCTAAAACCACTCTCAAAATTATGTCTACTAGACAGCTATATACAATTAAAGGAGAAATCTTGACAGAAAAGGAGAAACCCTTGTATTTCAAGTACTTGGAAAATTGTTTGTCATGACTTGTACATCTTCAAAATAGATTCTTTTTCTTCTTTTTATGTAAATCAGTATAACCAAATTAGCATTCTAATTTGCATTAGATAATATAGAACTGCATTACTTTGATGTAGTCTTTATTGGAGCTTCCTAATGTATTGCTTTCAAATACTCCAAGTTTTTAATTCAATGAGCTCTGGATTTCAAAATTTGTGTTTACATGAGTAGAAATGAGCAATTATTATCTCATTAAAGAAAATATTAAATAATGCTAAAATATTACAGTAAGGATGTTAATTTAATGAAACAAATTCTTGAATAAATCATAAAATTCAAAATTATTATAAAATACTGTCAGAAAAAATATTACTTCATTAAAACTGGGTGGTACATGCCTGTAATCCCAGCATTCCAGAGCCTGAGGCAGGAGGATTGCAGTGAGTTTGAGGCCAGCCCGGGCTACATAGCAATTTCAAGTTCAGCCTAAACTACAAAGTGAGACCCTGTCTCAAAAATGTTACTTCATTAAAAGACTATAAATAAAAATTTTACACTCATAATATATAATAGATTTTGAAAATTTATTAAAACAATTTACACTGGGAAATGGAAGTGAATAAGATAATAGAAGCTATATTTTTACTGTCTTCATTGTTATGAGTGTTTTCAAAGTTCAAACTTTTTTTAAAATTTTATTTAAAGAGAAAAAAACAGAATATAGGACAGCAACAATACAGAATTCCAAGGAAAAAAGGAAAAGAACAACAACAAAAAAACCTAAGAAATTATTACTTGACAAATTACATACTGACTTCTTGGAAATAGTTGTTCAAATTACAAAGTTAAAACATGTAAAGTAGACATTCAAACAGTGAGACTGTTAACAGTTCTGTTCCACCATCTGACAAAAACAACAATATGGTCATCCATCTTACCCACTCAAATATACATGCAATTATATCAAGAGGGTAAAATTAAACAGGACAAAACAACAAAGTGGATCACAAGAAAGCAATGTAAGAGACATACATTTCAAAACTAGACAATCAGAGATATTCACTCTCTATTGTATTGATTCTTGTTTTCTTCCAAATAGTTGTCCATATTGTCACATGCAGGGAATTCACATGAAACAACATAGTATGGAATTGATCTGAGCAGGATGAGGAGGGCATTTCAGGTCTTCAAGACCAGACAATAGGGAAGCCAAGAATGGCTGTCATAGTGTCTCTCATTCTCCTCAAAACAGATGTCCATACCTTCATGTGTGTTGAATTTAAACAAAACAAAACCAACTAAAATCACTTTGAACAAAGGGTGATAGTTTTGCTGGATTTCACATCATGACATTATGGAATCAGCACTGGGTACTGTAGTGTCTCTTTTTCTTCAAAGTAGTTGTTCATTTCAACATGTGTTATATAGTTGGTTCTCGTAAACTATTTAAAAGCTCTATATATGCATGAGTCTCTACATGTATATCTATCATTTCTGTATTAGAGGGAAAAACCAAACAAAGCAAGATAAAACAAAACAACTCCTAGAAAAGCATGAAGCAAAAAAGTCATATAAAGCCGCAATACAAGGTGATCTACAATGTTTACCATGATGTCTCAGCAGTGTATAACAACATTAATAAAAACGAAGCATTGGAGACATTATAAGACTTCAAAAGCAAGTAATAATCAAACCAGACTGGGTATCTTAGTGAATCTTGTCATCTTCAGTGTAGTTGCCTATACTCTTAGACTTGATGCTATCAATCATAACAGATTTAAATAAAATCAGTCAATACAAAGTAGCAATCTAACAAACCAGATTCAAATAAGATCAGTCATAATAAGACAGTATAAGTTATAAAGGGCTTCAGATTAAGTTGATAGGAAAATT
>PVJX010007069.1:0-44375 GCA_004027295.1 Dolichotis patagonum | reverse complement strand
TTAGTGTAAGTAGACAAACTGGAACAGCACGTAATCTATCCAAGCAGAGTGATGAGAATAATGTCAATTTTAAATCTTGTTACCCAATTAACAATATCCTCTGCCTCCCTTTTTTAGACAATTCCTCCCCTTTCACTCACATGGGGTACACTGCTTGTTTTGGGTCCCACTACCTCCCTATATAGAGCATCTCTATGGACCCTATCGCCTAATCTACTCTGCCTGTGTTTCTCTCTGTTAATATTTTGAGGCCATCTATACTAGAGATTACAGAAAATCTTCTCTGCCTCATTTCTGCTATTCTGTTTTTCTGCCATTGGTTGTCTGTTTTTCTCTTCCACTCCACTGTCTGCCCCATTCACTGAGGCCTCTCTGCCACTGTTCCTGAAATGCTCGTATTCTTGTTCTCTCTCTCTCAAATGTCCTTCAGTATTTTTTGTAGGGTTGGATTGGTGGTCACAAATTCTCCAAGTTCCTCTTTGTCATGGAAGCATCTTGTTTCTCCATTAATTTCTACAGAGAGTTTTGCAGGATACGTCAATCTTCATGTGCATGCATGTGTGTGCATGCACATGCATGTGTGTAAGTGTAAAAGAATAACAAAAGATGTGAAAGATATAAAGAGATACCTGTTAATACTAGTCCCCTAGGGAGGAAGAAAGAGAGGCAGTCAAAGAGATGAGAGTGAGGAAATTAGAGGGAATGCACAAAGGTGATCCATTTCTCTCTCTTCTTATGTTGCATTATTTTGTTAGGGTTTTAACAAGTAATTCTGGAAGAAGATGATATTAAAGTTTTCAGTAGGAAGGTAATAGCAAAATGACTTAGTGTGCCACTGTTCGTGATGCAGGGCACACTGGGGTCTTTTAGGCCAGCATGCAACATTTCGGTGTTCTCAAGGATGCACTGCAATAAGGCTTTTTATTATGATGGCTGAAAAAAAAAACTGAACTTCAACAGTAGATTGTTCATTTATTTGAACAGAACTAGCAGAAGATTCTGCCTACTATGAAGTGGGAGATCTCATGTGCAGACCTACCTGGGCACTTGATGATTACGACCTTGGGAAAGTTGTTAATCTAAGTTTCAGTGTCTTGCCATGAAATGAACGGGGAAGAGATAAGCACGCCAGTGCTCTGTAGTTTTAAGCTCATCATAGTCTATCATATCAGGGCTTATTTAGGATCTCTGAATGGCTTCTCAATAAAACTTAGTACCTTAACTTCAGAGTTGTGGTAATTAACTGTGGTGTCAATTTGAGTAATAAGCACTTAAGGGATTGGCTTAGCACAACTCTGGGAGGGTATGGATGATAATTTAAAGATTTACCATGGGTGTGGTGGTATCAACCAATAGACTTATAACCTGGATAGGCTAAAAAGGGAAAGAAGAAGGAAGTCTCACTTCTGTTTCTTCAGAGGAGCTCCAGTCCTTGCCTTGGCCTTTGGGTGTCCATCTTCAGGCTTCCAGTGGACTTTCAGGGACTCTGCAGTGAGCTTCAGGTCTACTTTCAACTGGATTCTTCCAAATCTCCAGTGCACAGATGGCACTTCTGCACTCTTCCACTCCTGACCACTTGTGGACAACCATTGTAACTCACCTTGTGAATTTGTGTGTGTGTCTGCTCTGGTGAACACTGATACCGAAGGTTTTGTTCATTCATCTTTTATAATCTCTGTGACACTAACAAATTCTCACTCATACAGCCGAGTATTTAAAAATGTAAGAAAATGAGGGGAATAATAAAAGCATACCATCTTGCCAACAAAATGCAAGATGTTTCTAGCCTGCTTGGGCATAAAATATGTGTAACATCCATAAAACTAAACTGTAAAGAAAATTGCAAAATAGAAAACAAAAAAATCTATTGATATTTGCTACAGAAGTAGAGAAACTGCCATAATATGCAGTGATTTCCTGACCAACACCATACTCTATCATACTCTATAGGGCACTAGAGAGAAGGGAGCAACAGCTGTTTTTTCTGAGGTATGGGGCACAGAACTCTGCAAGAGAGGGAAAACAAGCAGAGTGTAATTTGACTACCAGCCCAATAGCAGAAATGAATGATGTGCCCTGCTGGAGGCAATGCTGGAGGCAAAAGGAAAAAAAATATGAACCAACACAGTGTTCACAGTGTTACCATAGTAACCAAGTCCTTTAGATTAGCTCCCCACATGCATTAAACTTTACATACTGAAGTTGAGCTTTGGAGGAGTCATGAGTCATAATTAAAACACAACATCAGTAAGGGGTGTAGCTGGAAATAAACTGAGGAACCCACCTCCAAAGCACCTTCTTTTTCTGTTTTGCAATGCTGCTTCCCTAAAGGAAACAAAGTGTACCTGAAGTGGGTTCCTGAACAACATAGCAATCCAAGCGGTCAAACTGATAAATTTGGTATTTTATTAGCTGAGCTCAGCGACCACCTGTAGATCCCTGTTTCACAGTCAAAAACAGTGGCGCCAAACTAGAAAGTTACAGAGTTTTTAAACCAGAAAAACCACAAAACAAGACATCCTGTTGGAAACAGTTTAGCTAGAATCTTACATTAATTTTGGTTGACACCTATATCCTGCTTCTTTGTTGAGCAGGTTCATTTTTCTCTCTTGTGGATGCAGCTCATTCTGCTTTTTTCACAGGATTTGTACCTTGAGTAATTTTTCACTTTTCTGGGTAAAGTACAGGGCACTAGTCAAATAAAGGGCACAAGATGGTGTTAGTTATGCCAAGGTACAACAGCAGCAAATCCTACAAAATATTGGTTTTCCTTAGAGAAAAACAACAGAAAACTTCACTTGTGAAACAGAACAGAATTTCATATGGAGGAATTAACAAACAGCTTAAAATTTAGTCAGAAAGACAAAAGGCAGAATGTCAAAAAGAAAAATTTTGGAGGACTTACTCAACTTCAAAGCTATGGTTATGAAGACAGTGTAAGTCTGAATATACTTTTGAACATAAAGAAGATAGAGGTCAGCATTTTTAAGGTTCTACAATCAAAGATTTGTGCTGTAATTTACACATAATATTATACCCTGACTTCAGTGAATATTCACAAATGTATAAAGTTGAGTATCCGCTGCTCAAATGTATGTTATTTTGCTGTGGCTGGGACAAAATAATTGACAGTTTCAATTTAAAGGAGCAGTGGTTTATTTGGGCTCATAATTTCAGAGGGTTTAGTTCATGATTGACAATGTAAAGCAGAAGTGGCACAGTGCAATGGAATGGCAGTTGCTTATCCTATGGCAACCAGTACACATACATAGACAAAAAGAGAAAGATAGAGAAAGAGAAAGAGAAAGAGAAAGAGAAAGAGAAAGAGAGACAGAGACACAGAGACACAGAGACACAGAAAGGGAGATGCAGAGACAGAAAGAGACAGAGAGGCAGAAGGGACAAGGACACACTCTTCCAGCTCACACTTTCAGTTTACACACCTCTTTTATGGAAATCAAATCTACTAAAAACACATTCAAATAAACTCATCAATAAATAAATCCACTCACAAGTAAAGTGCACAAGTAAAGGATCTAATCACCTTTCAACTACCCTCCACCAAACAACTGAAACTTTGAAGGGGCATTATAGATCCAGAGCAGCTAAGTTCTATGTTTTCATCTCCTTCAGAATTCTCTCACATCTCTTTGCCATCTATCCCTCCTGGACTGCCAACCTCAAGTAACTGCAAATCTGATTTCTATCACTACATTTAGATTCTATACATAGTCATTATAGATTCTATATGTAGACTCATATAATTTTTAGTCCTTTGTGTCTGGCATAGTCAGTGTTAAAATATTGAAAATATTCCCTCTGAGACTGAAAATGAGACATGGATAGTCACTATCATTGCTTCAACACTGTACTAAAAGATTTAGTCAGTGAAGTAAGTCACAAAAATGAAGTACATAGCAAAAAACATTAGAAAAGAAAGTTATCATGTTATCAAAATGCATAGCTCCATACATTTTGAAAAGAATGTATGGAAATTTTTAGAAAATGAGTGTCTCTTAACATTTCTGGAACATAAAATCAATATACAAAATTATATTTCTGTGCATCAATGACAAAATTAGAAAACTGAAATTTAAAGAGATAACACTTGGTATAGCAATTAAAATTGAAAGCACTTGGAAATAACTCTGACCAACATATATAAGAATTATTGGACAAAATTATGCAACTTTAGTAAAATATGTAAAGCAAAACACAAAATTTATTACTTCTTATTTAGTAAAATAAAGTGGATTTGGAGATTGATTATTGTAGAAGTAAAAATAATCACAAATTGATTTCAACTTTCAGCAATACAAATCCCAATTAGACATTTTAGTAAAATTTTGTTAACTATTTTGAATATTTAGATGGATGAACAAAGGTCCAACATTAGTTAAAATACTATTAAGGAAGAATTTGAAGAAATTGCTTTACTAGATATAAACCTGTAGCAATCAACTCAGGGTAGTTTATAGGAATAGAAGAACTATACTGAAACAATATAATAATGAGTTCAGAGGGGCATTAAGGCATATATGGACACTACTATGTGTGATCAAAGTTGATATACAGGTTGTCATGGCTTATGTCGGTGGCCCCCAGGCCTTGTGTATTTGCATTGTACATTTGTGACTGGTTCATTGTCTAGTGCTTGGATTGGTGGTGTCAGTGCTACACCCTCCTAGGGGTGGAGCCAGGATGTTGTAATGGCAGGAAGAAGGTGTGTCTCTCTCTTGCCGGTTTCTGCTTGCTGTTTGCAGCCGCCATGAACTGCGGCCCCACCATGCCACCCTGCCTTGGAGCCAACTGAGTATGGACTGAAACCTCCAAAAACGTAAGAAATAAACCTTTCCTTTCCCAACTTTGGGCATCAGGTATTTTGTCTCAGCGATGAGTGAAAAGGAACTAAGACACAGGTGAATGAAAGAAATGGGTCTAGATATTGAAGAAAGGAAATAAGAGGGCTGGAGAGACAAAGAGACATAAGCAAACAGATGTAAAAGGGCTGGCATAAATCCTGACATATACACAGTAAGTATAAATGGATTAAAAACCTCATTGAAAAGAGAGATTGATAAAGTAGACAATCTGGTCCTCTTTTGTTCCCTCAATGTTCCAACTCTATGCTAATTCAAGAGAATGCTTTAAATTCAAAGAAACAAATAGGTCAAAGGTATAAGCATGGCAAATGTACTTCATTCAAAAATAATCAAAAAGAACTGGAGTGGCTATACCAATAATAGATTAAAAATAGATCTTAAAAAAAGAATTGTTACCAGAGGAAACCATTTTTTCTAACAATAGAAAGATTAACAGATTATGAAGAAGATAGAACTTCTGTAAATATATGTACATCTAAACAGAATCCCAAGCACATGAAGCAAAATCTAACAGAACTAAAGCGAGAAACAGGTATTTCAATAGCAATAGTTATAAACTTTGATGCCCAACTTTTCAATAGTATAGGTAGAACAAACTGAAGATCAACAAGGAAATGAAAGACTTAGGCAACATTATAAACAATTAGACATGTCTACAAAGCACTCTGCCCAAAAGTAACAGTATAGATGCTCTTCTCAAGTGCGCATAAAGCATTCTCAGGATAGATCACAAAATAGATAGAATTGGCAGTTAGGTAGAACTGGAGAAAGGTTGTTGAGCCTGATAGGCAAAACCTCACTCAGTGATGTAAGCTTCATGAGTTTCCAGTCTTACAATGGACTAAAAGTTGTTCATGAGACCCCTTCACAGTTGCCACCTATACAATTTTATAAGTCTGTGGTCAATTATGGAGTACCTCAGATACCAAACTCCATGTTGACTCCATTAAAGCCAAGTATAGCCAATTAAATCTCATTAGTATTAGTGATCCTTTCCATGGTGCCAGTTATTAAGGACCCTTGCAGTGAGTCTCCAGTCCCCTGCCCAGAGTTATTGAGCACAGTGAAAAAGGAAAAGAGAAACAAGAATTGCAAGGAAATAGGGCTCCGGGATGGTAGATATTCTCTGGGAACAAAGACCAAGAATTTCAAACTAGTTACCATTTTATTAGCCAGTGCAGGGGAAGGGGTACTTTTCCTGGAATAGTGTACAGTAGTGGTTGATGGCAGGTAAGTTTAACATCATAAAAGAAATAAGTTAATATTCATACCCATACCAGGATATTAGTTTTGCTTGTATTGTCCTCAGCAGGCTTCATCCTGCTCCGTGAGTGTAACAACCTGATCGACCATCAAGATCTCAGTGGTGACAGAGAGGAAGTGGGATTTCTGTATTCCAAAACTGACCCATAAGGCAGGGCAGGGCCTCAGATAGATTCTACATCAATTTATAATTTGTGATTCTTAACACATTAGCATACAATTATTTGCACTGCTGGCTTGATATACCCACCTCTTTCCATGGATGGATGACATGTTCAATCCAGTCAAGACAATATGAGATCAAAACTCCTCCTTCTCTTGGAGAAGTGGAGTCTTGCAGTTGCTTAGAATGCTTCAGGTTAGCTAGTACACTTCTTCCTTCCCCCAAATTCAAGGAACACAAAAGATATATCAACCAGGTTTTCTAGACATTTGGCCTTTCTCTCAGCTACCCACTTCCTGACCTCAGGATCACATCACATTAAAAAAAAAACTGCTTTGTTGGAAAGTGCACTTACCTGCCATCAATAAAATGCTTGTTTAACTTGCCATTCATGTATCTGGGTTCCTTTCTGCAAGTCTCCATGCAAATCTTCTTGGAAAGAATCCAGGAACAGAGACACAGCCACACAGTATGGACACAATGCAGATGGCCAACCCAGGAAGATCCAAAACCCTGGTAGCAATCTCAACAAATACATACACTGAAATGATAGAAAGTGTTTTATTGGAATACACTGGAATAAAATTAATAACCGAGCAACTTCTTATTTCTTTGTTTCTGGAGAATGAAGAGTCAAAGATCAAAATGAAGTCTAGGTGTCCTAATATGACAGAGACCAGATTCCATACCTCAGAACTTTTCAGTAGACACTAATCCATCCTGAAACCTACTGGAATTTACATTTTCAGTTTGGGGAAACCACATATCTTCAGACAAGGTATAGTGTCAGATATATCAAGCTGTAGCCACAGTGCAAGTGTGCCACCAACGGTATCTATTGAGTCATGGTACCCAGGGCTCCGTGTGCTCACCTGTGCACATACCTGGGCCTAGACCTCCACTTCTTCTGGCCACAAAGGGACAGTGGCCACCTTTTACCCCAGTGGTGCCTCCTGTTTTGGTATGTGGATGCAAAAGTACAGTAAAACACTCACCCACAAGCCTCTCTTGCAGCAGTGCTTGGTAATGGCAGAGAGCTGTGGGGATCCCAGAGAGCATCCCTATAACATCTAAGAGCTGTAAAATTTTTTGTGTCCACCAAAGCAAAAGTGTATTTAGAATCAGTGTAGATGTTAGCATTTTGTCTTTTGCTAGCAAAACAACCCTTGCTGAGGCAATCAGCTCTGCCTTCTGGACTGAGGTTTCGCGGGATAGAGTCTGACCATTTATCACAGAATCCAATATCGCCACAGCATATCTTGCCCAACAGGCCCCTTCTAGTACAAATATGCTTCCATTTGTGAAGTATTTAACAACTGGGTCTTTGAGGAGATAATCTGTGAGATCCCCCTGGTTCAAGAACACTTTGTATCTATGGTTTCCTCATAGTCATGAAGGGGAGGTCCCAGTTTGGGAACAAAGTAGCTGGATTGAATGTTCACTGTTCCTAGAGTTATGTGAGGATTTTCACATAGAACCCATGATACTGAGTCATCTTCAAGTGGGACAACAAATTGTGTCCTCTTGTGTTTGCTAAGGTTATCACTGAGTGTGGTACCCAAATAGTTGTTATTCCAAAGTCAGTTTGTCAGCTTCCTGCATCAGCAGAGCAGTAGCAGAGAGTATCTTAAATCATAGGGCCATCCTAGAGCCACAGAGTCTAACCGTTTTGATGAGTATGCTGTCAGACATTGCTAGGATCCCACACATAGGTTAGGACTCCTTTGGGCACTTTTTTTGTTCATAGATGTATAGTAAGAAAGGATTGTTTGTATCTGTTAATACTAAAGCTGTGGCATGAGTCAGAGCCTTTTTGATTTGTTTAATGCTTTTTCCTGGTCAGCTTCTTAGAGGATGGACTTTCCTCACCCTTTTTTGTGAATGAGTACAGGGGCTGAGCCATAGTGAGAAATTTGGTGTCCAGATATGATAGAATCTCCCCCCCCCCAACTCTCTTATCTGGCATTGTGTGATTGGGATTGAGAAGGCACAGACAGCCTGTTTCTGGTCAATGTCCAATTAGAGCACCCTTCTGTCATTATGGAGCCTAAATATCTGACCTTTTGTAGGGATATTTGTGTCTTTTTCTTGGACGCCTTATATCAGGCTCACTAAAGCAGATAAAGGAGGTTGTTAGTTTTTCTGACAGCAGTCCTTGCAGGTAGAGGCTTTCAAAAGGAGGTTATCTATACATTGTCCTTAGTGCCTCACTGGCCTTTACCTGCCAGTGCATCAGCTCCTAATCACCTCCTCACAATGCAACAGCAAGCAAACATGTGTGGTGTTTGCTTGCTGTTGCATTAGCTGCTTTGTCACCTCTCATAGGTGGGCCATTGTTGTATGTTCTTTCTGCAGGGTGTGTTCCATTTGTGCTGTTTTCTCTGTAAAGGAAGCACACTTGTTCTGCAGTCTCTCTGTGTTATACTGAGATCTCTCCAGAACTACTGTACTTGACATGCCCATTTTGTCCCTGTCTCTCACAGCTACCACTTTGTCTCCTTAGCCTGTTCCTGCAGACCCTTTTGATTTTCTTGAGCTGTTTTAGTTTCAGCCTTCACATATGAGACCACCTGTTCCTCTGTTTGATGCTTCTGTTGGCTGTTCTTGTGTTTTTCTCTGTAAACACTCAGCTTCTTGTTTTGTGATTGGTGGTTTTTGTGTTTTCTCCTCTGCCACCCATGCATATAAAGCCTGAGGCTCACTTGCAGCCCCATCATGGTGGTGCTCAGTCGTCTTCATCTGTAGGTGCACCATGTGGTTCTCCTCCAGCTAAACACATTCTGTGTTTAGCTTCCTTGACCTGTTGGGTCTTGACTTGGATCTCTGCCTCTGAAACCTGTCCAATGCTGTATCTCTTCTGGATACTGTGATTCTACTGTTGTGCATCCATTGTTATCTCTTGCTGTTGTGCCATCTCTTTCTGCATGTGTCATTTCAGTTCATGTTTTTCCAGCTCTGCTTGCACTTTGGCCTGGGCATGAAATTCTTTCAACTGTTCCAGTTGCTCTGCTCTCTCATTTGCCAGTGAGTCTGTGTTGTCTCATGTTTGGCATGTTCTCAAGCCTCCTTGGTGTCCTCAGTCATTCACTGAGTTTTCTATGTGTTGCCTTGTAGCTCATCTTCTATGATCAAATGTTTTCTTCTGTCTGTAGTCATTTCTGGTCAGCCTCTTGGGCCACCTATAACTGCCAAGCTGACTCCTAGTTCTGTTTGATTCTGCAAGTATCACATCTCCTTCACCTTGCCCTTGAGCTACTAGACTTTCTTCAGTGAAGCCTTATGTTGTCTTGCAGCTTCCTCTTTAATTTTGAACTCTTTTGTATACAGTCTTCAGCCTCATGGCACAGTCATTCCTCCTCTACCACCAACTGCTACTGCTGAGCTGACTCCATTTCCATCTGCTCCTTGCTGCACAATGTGTCCTCAGTATTGCTGTGGATGTGCCCCAGTTCCAGGTTTAGCTCTGTTTTTGGTGGCAGTAGCTTTTTTAAAGCTCAACTTTAATGTGAGGACCTCTTTCTCCACCTGTGGCCCTTGCCTCAGTGTCCTCCATTAGTGCCTTCTGTTGTTCCAGCTCATTTCATGTCTTATGCAGCTAGGCAAGATACTCCTCTACATCAGCTCAGTGACATGCTGTCTTTTTTCATCCCTGTGGTCCCAGAAGGGCTGCTTGCTTTTCTTTCTTTCTTTCTTTCTTTCTTTCTTTCTTTCTTTCTTTCTTTCTTTCTTTCTTTCTTTCTCTCTTTCTCTCTTTCTTTCTTTCTCCCTTTCTTTCTTTCTTCTCTTTCTTTTCTTTCTCTCTTTTCTTTCTCTCTCTTTCTTTTCTTTCTTTGTCTCTTTCTTTTCTTCTTTCTTTCTTTCTCCCTTTCTTTCTTTCTTCTCTTTTCTTTCTTTCTCTCTCTTTTCTTTCTCTTTCTTTCTTTTCTTTCTTTGTCTCCTTTCTTTCTTTCTTTCTGTCTGTCTGTCTGTCTTAGCCTCAGCTCAGGCCATGAGTATTTTACAGTATGTCTCCAGAGAGGGCTATAGCCATTTAGGTTGAGTCTCAATTATATTCAACCATATTCAACCATGAGTCAATGTAAGGAAATTGGTTAGTGCTCCCCAGCTGTCCTCCATCCCTAGTCACCACCTGATGCACATTCCCAATTATTTTCCTATTGTCTTAGTTACTTTTCTTAATGCTGAGACAAAATACCTGACACTCAAATTTAAAAGAGAAAAGGTTTATTTATCTCACAGTTTGTAGAGGTTTTAGTCTATAATCAGCTGCCTCCAAGGCATGGTGGTACATGGCAGAGGGACAACTATTAATGGTGCCAGAAGACAGTGAAAGCAAAAAGAGACACAATGAGACAAGCCTGTTTTCATCCCTTATATTGTATCTAGTCTACTAGGATTAGGCTGTTGTCAGTCCAATCGAGGACTAATCAAGAAATCACCCATCATTCATCCCAGGACCTTTAATTTCAGCATTGAACTATGGAGCAATCACTTTAGGTTCAGCTATCGCTAAACAAATACACAAATTCCCCAAAAAACAAACAAACCCTATAAGTGCATGAAGCTTTGGAGGAACATCTAGACATAAACTATAGCATCTATGGTTCAACCAGCTATTCAACATCAAAGTAGGGTTAATCAACTTTACAATGAGTTTTTTTAAATTTTAAAGTGTGGTAAAGAAAACAAAGCAATAAAAACAAAACAGTAGAAATGATACAGAATTTCAAAATAATTATCCTCAAAATATTTGCTCATTTTACAAGATATGGGCATGCAAAACAAATTAAACAATATAAGCAGTCAGAAGTTCTTTCCTTGAACTAATAGGATCAATAATACCATTATGTTAGCTATCTTGTGTGCGTATATATATATATATATATATATATGTAATTTGCCCCTTTAAGCTTTTCTCTTTTATTCCATCCCAGTTATTCTTTCCTTATAAATAGTTTCATCCTCTTTCACAATATGTATGGTATCTTTTGGATCTTATTTAATCTTTCAAATTCTTACATGAAGGAGATGACACAGTGTTTACACATGTAAGTCTGATTTATTTCTCCTATGAGTATGGTCTCTAGTTGCATCCATTAACCTATAAAAGCCTCAAGTTTTCCCTTCTTTATAGCTAAGTAGTACTCCATTGTATAAAAACACATTTTTTTAATCCATTCCTCAGTTGATGGGCATTTTGTTTGTTTCCAAGATTTAACTATTAGAAATTGTGCTGCCATAAACATGAGTGCAGCCAGGCAGGGTGATGCCTGCCTGTAATCCCAGAACTTGTGAGGCTGAGGCAGGAGGATTGTTGCAAGTCTGAGCTGAGCCTGAGCTACAATGTGAGCTCAAGGCCAGCCTGAACTGCATAGTAAGACCCTGTCTCAAAAAGAAAAAAAAACAGTGGCTCATAATTATAAATATTGGTGCACATATATTGCTGTGTTATGATGTTTTTAATTCTTCTGAGAAAATATCCAGAAAGAAAATAGCTTGTGTTGGATGGAAAAGTGCTATTTCATATGTTCACATTCACTTCACACTTACAAAAGGACACAAGGATTCTCTTGTTTGTTTCTTAGTTACAATCAGCACTCAGTAACCAGAAAACTTTGGTTTCAGAATGCCCTGTAGACATCCAATCTGCAGATGCTCAAATTCCTTATATCTAAATAACCATTCTACTGCATTAGTTAGGGAATCATGACAAGAAGAAGTCTGTGAAATGTTTGTTTATTTGTTGATTGGTGGAAGATTGGTTGATTGGCTCTCATTCTATTTCCCAGACTGGCTTCCAACATATAATCCTCCCACTTCTATTTCCTCCCAAGAAGCAGTGGTTAGAGGTACTGTATATATCACCACACTCATGAATGTAAATTTGAACCCAGCCCTAGATCCAATTTTTCTCAAAGGTGTGACTTTGCTGGCCAAGCACTACCTTTTCTTCTTGTTTCTCTTAGCATCTCTGCTGTCTCTCCCTTCAACTCCACTTGTAAATGGGGTGGTTGGCCAGGCCAGCTGACAGCAGAGTGAGCTCTGGCTTAGCCACTTATCCTCCAACCAACTGGTCTTCTGGCCTCCTACCAATACCATCTTCATAAGGGAAATTAACACCCACAAATCTAATGCAGATTGAGTAGAAACATGCCCTTGAGAGTACTAGTGATATTTCAGAGAGACATTTGCAGGATGAATCTGAACCACTGATTAATCTGATCCTCAAGATAAGAATTATATAGATGGGGCAGAGGATATGGCATAGTGGCACAGCACCTACCAGGCAAGCACTAGGTCCTGAGTTCGATTCCTGGTACCAAAAATATAATAATTATATAGATGAAGAAATCTCAATAATGCTTTCTCAATTACAATCAAGCTAGTCTAATTCAATAAGCATTTAACAAGCATCTATTATGCTGAGCACTGCATTTGATGCTGGGAATATAAAGGCAAATAAGCTATACCTTAACATGTCAAATAAACTACTAAAACAGAATATCCTGAGGGCTATATATAGAGTCTTATAGTTTAGAAAAAACATTTAATATATTTTGCTCATGTGCCAACAGGGAGGACTCTGTATACCCACACAGCACACATGCATAGGTTCACCACCATTGCTCTATACAAGTGTCAGTCTGCTCTTACTGTGAAAGGCCAGGATAACAAATATTTGTCTAAATATGTTACTATGTGGACCATAAGGTCTCTATCACAGTTAATCAACTCTTTTTCAAGAAAGTAGCACAATGTGGAAACAAATAAGCATAATTGTATTCTGATAGTTATTTTCATGTGGAAATCTGAATTTCATACAATTTTCACTCCACAGATTATTCTTTTTTGACTATTTTCAACCATTTAACCAGGAAGGACATTTTCTTAGTTTATGTACTATAGAGAGACACAGGCATGGTAGTACTTTGCTGACCATTGCTTTACTCCTCAGAATCAAAAAATTGCACATTTAGGTCATGAAAGCAAAGCATTTTAGTTTATCTGGCATTTTCACTCAAGTGGGAGCTCTCATCTATAGTGAATAAGACATCAATACTGCCTTAGTAGGACCCATACAGCAAGCTCCTCCCATGTGATTCATTTGTAAAACACAATATAAGTGAAAGCTGAGACAAGAGCCTGATGATCTTGACCAACAATGGATAGAGACAGTCTGATCATTAAATCAGCAATTGGAGCATTGTTTGGCCTGATATATAAATCTGACTAGAGACAACATTTTCTGTAAAAGAGATCCCATTAGAGATAGCTAGATCTGCTCACCATGAGCAGTGATTCTCCATTTCTGTCAATGCATGAGGAAATAATATCACTGGACTAGTGCTTGGAGTGGATGGAATTTGTCAAGCGACAGTCTAGAGAGCCTTGTTCCTGAGTCCCTAAGCTCTTCCGGGAGTCAATACTTTTCTTCTGCTGATATGGTGCTTGGAATCTCCACTTGCAGGGCAGTGATGCTTAGGTCACATGTTCTCTTGGTAATTTGTCTGGATGCCAATCTATTAAATAACATTTTTTTTTATTTTAAAGGGGGTACAATTTAATGCAACAAAACAGAACAAAATGGGACATAAGAAAGCATAAATCTCAAAGATAGACAACCATAGATCTTCACTATCTATCATATTGTCTCCTGTTTTCTTCCAAATGGTTGTCCACATCTTTATATATGGAGAGTTCATACAAAACAACATAGCCAATCTTTCAGAAGATGTCCAGTTCACTGGCTCCCACTTGCTAAGCAGGGGGGTGGGACATGGGATGGGGGACGGGGTGACATAAGATGTTTGATTCTCAGCCCCTGTGCCAGCAGGCTCACAGCCACTCACCAGAGAGGGGAGGAGTTCCTTGTTCTCCTGGCACCCCAGGTTGCCGCATGGTGCAGGTCCCAAGACACCAGGGTCTCTCTCTTGTGGGCTGCCAAAGCCTGCCACACTCACAGCCACCCACCAGAGAGGGGAAGAGCTCCTTGTTCCCCAAGCACCCCAGGTCGCCACATGGTGAAGGTCCTGAGATGCCAAGGTCTCTCTCTTGCAGGCCGCTGAAGCCTGCCACACTCACAGCTGCTATTTTTTTCTGATGAATTGACCATTACATTTCCAAAGTTCTGAAATGGCCAACAGACCACAGAAAGAATTCTCTTTAGACTCCTGTTTGAAACCAGCAGCTGTAGCAATCTGTTAACCTTGATTCAGGGCCAGTGGATGCCAGTCTAGACCACACCTACTCTATTGGACAAGTCTTTCTATAAAGAAAAGAAAGGGAAAGAAAACAGGAAACTTAGCACAGTACCGACTAATGACCAGCCCTGCATGCCACAGAAGCTGATGGCAGTCCAGGAAAGCAATTTGTTTCAGGTAAGAGGAAAGGTCTCTGAATTTGGTAATGTCTGTCAGAAGAGCAGGGGTTCATGCATGAAGCCAGAGATCCTGAAAATGTTTGGGTTGATGGCATGCATCAATCTGGCAAGACCAGAAAGATCTTAACATGCTGTAGTAGCATGATGAGGTCTTGACTTGGGTCAACAAAACTACAGTCATAAGTACACAGAAGGAATTTGCAGGAATATTGATGCATATAAGTGGCCTGGAGAAGGGTTTATTAACCCTGATGCATTTGATATTCTGGGTTGGCTAATTTTTCATTATGACCGGCTGTCCTGTGCATTCTAGAATAGTCAATAACATTCCCAAGTTCTACTCACTAGATGCCAGTAACATACATCCTTCGCTAGTTATAATAAAAACATGCCTCCAGATAATACCAGAAGTCCCACTCCTAGCTTACAGAAAGCACAGAGAAGAATAGTTAAGATTTTTGTCAAAATCCTGGAAGCAAGAAGCAGAAGGTATTTCATCTATACATACTGTTATGCTAGCTTCTAAGGAGCCAAGTAACTGTACATGGAAAAAAAGCAAGTGGGGAGGTTACCAACCAAACACCATCTTTTCAAATCAAAAATTTTATGGTCACAGAAAACTATATTAGATGATAGCAGTTATGTTAACAATATCAGACAATCTTACCAATGGGAAACTTACTATGCAGTAAATGTTAGCACAGAAAAGAAATATTATTTTTCAGCATTTGCTTTCAACAGAAGTTAAGTATTCATTAAAGTAAAATATCTGTGAAAATGTTTCAGTGGGGCACACCGAATTTATAAATTTCTCACTGGGTGACATTACAAATGTCAACAGATCTGCTTATCTAATATATAAATAATAAGGTATGATATATATTTCTTTCGTCTACCTCCTATCAACCAGCAGTATGTGATCATCTATCAAATGACTGTTGTGTACAAAACTATCTATCATAAATCAGAAAACTTTCAGAGTACTACACAGAAGCTAGAAAATAGCAATATTAAACCATCCAAGCATTACAAGACCACAAACCATTCATCTTACTTGCAGAGACATACAGGACTAGAAAGTGTTTTAAACATCATCTGATTCAAACTTCTTATTTTACAAAGTAAGTATCAAAAGCCAGAGAGGCAATTTGACCTGATCAAGGTCATACAGCCTGTCTGTGGAAAAGCAAGTCAGAACCTGGGCCCACTACCTCCTAGTAGATGGCCACCTTTCCACCCACTAAGAACACCTTTTCATTTCAACATCAACTCAGGTCGGTATTTGGCATCTCAGAAAGGCAATAACACATTTTAGTAGGACTTTGTTTGATAGAAGACATAATGTACAATTTTATTATGTTCCCTTAAAAGTTTATTTAGAGAGTCTTTTAAAATTTTTATTCTTAAATACATGTTTGCCATGTATGAAGTTTATATTCATCTTGAGGAGAAGGTTCATGTATCCAACATATCTTGATTCTTTTTATTCCCCTTCTTCACCCCTCCCACATTCCTTCCTCCATCTTTAGATCCCTTTCTCCCTATTTTCATTAGTATTGTTATTGTGATCACTATTTTCAGAGTATATTTTCAAGGAACACTTTAAGTTCACATTGTAACCAATGTATTATCATGTAAATAATGATATGCTCTGGCTAAGGCAAATCACCATATTTCTCCTTCCCCTTAAATTTTGCCTCTGCCCCAGAGTTGGTCTCTGGCCACTAGAGGAAGGTGTCAGCACATTTCCCCACACTTGCTTTTTCTATGAAGTGGAGAGTCAAAAACAATGAGAGTCAAGAACAACGATGCAGATAGACAATATAACCCAGCCACACAAGTCAGACCATCTGAGCCAGTTCATGTGCCTTTCACACATCTGAATTTTTCTTGTCTAAAACAATGGAAGTGGGGTGCTCACCAATCAGTCAATAACAACATTGGTATCAAACATTCCTAACTTGGTTTACACATGCCACTGTCCACTGGAGAAAGGGAAGGCAGCAAGGGTAAAGGTGTAAGAGTGAAAACATCTGTTAGAATCTGTTAGATCATTTTTTTATTTTAAAGGGAAATTTTTAAAATAAAAATAATAAAACAGTTTCAAAACAGGCTAGTGGTGCAGTTGCAATAATTAATACATTGCAAATTGTTATCTTCATGGTTGTTTTTCAGTACAGAAGATACAGGCAAGAAATATTGTTCAAACAATATTAGCTCAAACCTTTCTTTTCAGCCAACTAAGAGAAACTAGTAGTATCACCATCTTAACTAGCTTGTGTGTATATATACATATATATATTTTTTCTTTTCCCTTCTCCTTTCACTATCACAGTTTGTCTTTTCTTTGGAACAGTTTCTTCTCAGTTCACAATATCTATTTTACACTTTGGATCTTACTTATTATTTCAGTTTCTTACACTAGTGATACAATATGATGCTTACACATGTGAGTCTGATTTATTTTATTTATGCTCTCGAGTTGCATACATTTACCTATAAAAGTCTCCAGTTTATCCTTGTTTATGACTGGGTAGTACTCCACTTCATAAAAATTCATCCTTTTTATCCATTCTTTGGTTGATGGGCATTTGGGTTGTTTTCAGGATTTGTCTGTTATAAATTATGCTGCTATAAAAATGGATGCACATATATCACTGTGGTATGAAGTTTTTAATTCTTCTGAGAAGATACCCAAAGAGGAATTGCTGGGACAAATGGGACCTCTAGTTGTAGTTTTCTGAGTAATCGCCACACTTATTTCCACAGTGGTTGCACCAGTTTACTCTTACCAACACTTTTTCTCTACAGTCCTTCCAGCATTTGTTACTGGTTGATTTGTTGATCTTTGCCATTCTTTCTGTGTAAGATGAAATCCTAGTGTTATTTTATTTGAATTTCTAGGATAACAAATGATGTTCATCATTTTTTCATATATTTGTTTTCCATTTGTGTTTCTTTATCTGAGAAGAGTGTATTCATCTAAGATGTCCATTTTTGGATTCAGTCTTTGAACTTTGGGGGCCTGATTTTTAAAAAATTCTGTATATCTTCTAGATAGTTTTCCTTTGTCTGAGGGACAGTTGGCTAAAATTTTTTCCTAATCACAGGTTTTCTATTCACTGTTGGTGACTTATTTTGATGTGCAAAATATTTTTGATAAGATGACATCTCAGTTGTTGTTTCTGTGAAGTATTTTCCATGCAGTTTGATTTTTGTTCATGACATCTTTGCCTATACCCCAATGTCTTAAAGATTTCTACCAATTTTTTCTTCTAGCAGATTTAGTATTTCTGTTTTAATATTTAGATCTTTGATCCATTTTGACTTTTGTTTAGTGCATGGTGATAGACATGGATTTAGTTTTAGTTTTTAGCATATGGAAAGCCAATTTTTCCTGCACCATTTATTAAAGAGGTTATCTTTCCTCTAGTGAACATATTTGGCCTATTTGTCAAAGATAAAGTGGCTGAGTGTGTTTGTAGTTGTGGCTTTATATTCTAATCTATTCCTGTGATCACCAGGTCTTTCTTTGCCAGTACCATGCTGATTTTTTTTTTTTTTGGTACCAGGGATTGAACTCATGACCTCACACTTGGCAGGCAGGTGCTTAAGCCACTGAGCTAAATCCCCAGCCCATCCATGCTGATTTTATCACAGTAGCTTTGTAGCATAATTTCAAGTTAGGGATTTTGATGCCTCCTGCCTTGCCTTTGTTGGCCAGTATTGTCTCTACTATTCTAGGTCTCTTCTGATTCCAGATGAGTTTTAGGAATGATTTCTCTAGATCTGTGAGGTATGTTATGGCACTATATCTTAAATTGCATTAAATCTATATATTAATTTTGGAAGTACACCCATTTTCACAATGTTTATTCTTCCTATCCGTGAACAAGGGATGTCTTTCTGTTTTCTGAAATGCTGTTGAGTTTCTCTTTTCAGAGTACTGTAATTTTTAATGAGCAGATATTTTACTTTCTTTGTCAGATTGATTCCTAAGTCTTTTTTTTTTTTTGCATGCTATTGCAAAAGGTGTGCTTTCTTTTATTTCTCTGAGTGAGTTTATTTTTTGTGTATAGGGATGCTATTGATTTCTGAGTGTTCTTTGTATCCAGGTACATTACTGAATTTGGTTATTATATCTAGAAGTCTTTCCATGGAGTTTTGGGGGCCTTCTAGGTAAAGTATCATGTCATCCACAAAATAATAATTTAAATTCTTCATTTCCTGTCATTCCTTTTGTTTCTCTCTCTCTTTTCTAATTGCTGTAGCTGGTCTTTCCGGAACTGTATTCAATGGGAGTGGTGATAAAGGACATCCTTGTCTTGTTCCTGATGTTAGGTTGAAACCTCTCAGGTTTTGTACCTTTAGTAAGATGCTGAGTGCCAGTTTGTCATAGATGGCTTTTACAGATTGAGGTAAAGACCTTTCATTACGATTTTCCATAGTTTTTTTTTTTATTGTGAATGAGTGTTGAGCTTTATCAAAAGATTGTTCTGAATCTATTGATATCAGTATATGATTCTGGTCTTTGACTCTGTTGACATGATGTATTATGTTTATTGATTTGCATATGTTGAACCATCTCTGCATCCCTGCGATGAATTCCACTTGTTCATGGTACATAATCGTTTTGATGATTTGCTACACTCTGTTCACCAGTATTTCAGTATTGCCTATGTTCATTAGGGAGATTGACCTATATTTCTCTTTTTGGTTGGGTCTTTCTCTGGTTTTAGTACCAGATTAATACTTACTCCCAGAAACAAATTAGGGACAATTGCTTCCTTTTGAATTTCACTGAAGATTTTGAGGAGTGTTGGCATTAGTCTTCTCTAAATTTCTTGTACAATTTAGCTGTGAATCCAGCAGTATCTGCGATTTTCTTTTTTGGTAATTTTCTAATTATGTTTTCAATTTCATTAATGGGAATTGGATTATTCAGAAGTTTTATATCTTCTTGATCCAGCTTTGGTAATTCATATGTTTCTAGGAATCTATTTCTTCTGTTTTATTGAACCTATGAAAGCAAAGGTTTTCTAAATAGGTATTAATGGTCTGCATTTCTACAGAATCTGTAGTGATTTCACTATTTTCATTCCTTATTGCATGAATTTGAGTTTTTTCTTTCCTTTCTTTGATAAAGTTGGCTATGGTTTATCAATTTTATTTATTCTTTCAAGGAATCAACACTTCAATTCATTAAATCTTTGTGTTGTTTTCTTAGTGTCAATTGTGTTAATTTCTGCTCTGATCCTTATAATTTCCTTGCTTCTTTGGACTTTGTGCTTGACTTACTTTTGTTTTAGTAGAAGTCTGAGGTTAGCATCAGGGTGTTTATTTGTGTTGTTCTGTTTTCCTTATGTGAGAATTCACCACAATAAGTTTCCCTCTGAGAAGTACTTTCATTGCATTCCACAGGTTCTAGTAAGTTATATTTGCATTTTTGTTTGCTTGTAGATATTGTTTAATATCTTCTTTAATTTCCTCTGTTACTCATTGGTTATTCAAGAGGATATTACTTAATATCCATGTGTTTATGGAGTTTTTGCTTGTTCTATTTTCATTAATTTCCAATCTCATGGCACCATGGTCAGCTAATGTCTATGGGATAATTTTGATTGTTTTGTATTTACTTAAGCATCTTCAGTTGGCTTGTATGTTGTCTATTTTAGTGAATGTCTCATGTGCAGCTGAGAAGAATGTGCATTCTGATGTTGTTGGGTGGAATACTCTGTACACATCCTACTTAGGATGCTAAGTGCTAAGTGCATTTGTTTACAAGTTTGATTCAGTTTTGTTATTTCTTTGCTGATTTTTTTGTCTAGTTGGTCTGCCTCTTTGTGACAATGTGGTGTTAAATCTTCCCATTGTTATTGTTTATTTGATTTTTTCATGTCTGATACAACTGGATGCTCCCATAGGTGGTGCATACATATTTGATTATTATCTTTCCCTCTTGAAGTTTTCCCCTAACCAGTATCTAGTCACTGAAAGAGTTTTGACCTAGAATATTTAAACTGCAGCGGGAGGCAGGACCAAGCAGCTGGGAGGCACGACCAAACAGCTGAGAGGTGGAACCAAATGGCGTATTTACCTTGATGTCACCTCCTCCTTCCCCTGTGACAACTTCCTTTCTCAGTGGCGCAAAAAGGAGTCCCAATCAGTAACTTGTGTGTTATCAATGCCCGCCCTAAGCACCACCCCCAATTGGAGGTTATATGTGTACTCTATGCCACACGTGTGGGTCAGAGAATGCTAAGCTGTCTATAGTCATGGGCTTCTCTCCACATCCTTAGAATAAAGGCTATATTTATTTTATATCTTCTTTCTTATTGTGCTGAAGACCTAACAGTCACTTTCTTAAACTCTTGATAATTCTTGGTTTGAAGTTCACATTGTCTGAAGACAGAACTGCTACGTTTGTTTTTTTCTGGGTACCTGTTGCATGAAGTATTGTTTTCCATCCTTTGACTTTCAGTCTATGAATTTCCTTTTGGGTTAGATTGGTTTTTAGTATATAGCATAAGGTTGGATGTTGTTTCTTGATCCATTCAGCCAGGCTGTTTCTTTTAATTGATGAATTGAGACCATTTACATTAATGGATATAACTGATATTTATTGGCTTAGTTTTGTCATGTTATCTTTCTGCTGTTGGTTTCTTTACTTTTCTTCTCTGTGTAGTCATTTTCCCTGATTAGTAGTTTTCTTTCTATTGTTGTTCTTAAACTTGTAGTCATTTTTATCTCTTTCTAGGATATTTCTCAGTACTCTTTATAGGGTTGGTTGGGTAGTCATGAAGTTCTTCAGTTTTTGTTTGTTGTGTGTGGAAGTATGTTATTTCTCCATCAATTTTGAAAGAGAGTTTTGCAGATACATCAATCTGTATTGGAAGTTGTTTTCTTTTAGGACTTGAAATACTTCACTCCATGCTCTTCTTGTGTTGAGAAGTATGCTGTGATTCTGAAGGGCTTTTGTTTTAGCTGGTCTGTTTCTTTTTTCTAACAGATTTTAATATTCTGTTGTTTTGCTGCATTTCTGGGATCTTGATTATTGGATGTCTGGATGTAGATTTGTTTTAGTTATGGTTATTTCGAGTTCTATATGCTTCACTTATCTGTATGTCATTTTCTTTTCCCATGCTTGGGAAATTTTCTGGTATTATATCTGTAAATGGTAATTTTATATCTATCAATCTTATATTGTTTTTCTTTGTATCATCTTACAACTGTCAAATTGTTACTTCCATGTTCTCTGTTATTTTAAAAACATCTTCTCTTTCCTGATTACTAGCTGAAATCTTGTCTTCCAGGTCTGAAAATTTATTTTTATATTCATTCAGCAATTTTTGCAGCTTTCAATGATATTTTTGATTTCTTGTTTCATACATTCTAATTCTTCCCAATATTGTTCATTCAAGATTTCCATCATTTTCCAATGCTTCTTTATTTATTTTTAAATCTATGTCTTATTTGGATATGCTCAGCATTTCTTTCATTATGGTCATCATTTCTTGCTTTACCTGGGAGATTATTTCTCTTCTGATTTCCTTTACTGTTTTATGGAGTTACTTCAGTTCCTATCATTTTAGAAATTTTGGGTGTATGACTTATACCTTCTTCTATGTTCATGTCTCCTGGACTTGTTTGGGATGAGGTGGAGGTTTGAGATTACATTTTCTTCCTTTATTTTGTCATCTTACAGTATTGCTCATGAGAAGTGAAATGCAAAGTCACTTTGTTTCTTCCTGAGTTGTCATTGGCTATCCTTCAAGGAGGGGCTCTCCTCAAGTTGGTGAGGGTCATTGGGCAGGCTTTTGCCTGGCTCTGCATGAGGCTTTGTGGCTAGTTGGGGTTGTTAGGCTGGACTTTCTTAACCCCACATTGTATACTAACTCTCCATTGCTAGTTAGAGTCACTGAGTGGGCCTTTCCCAGGTTATGTGCAGCATACTGAGGCTCTCTGGTAAGCCTTCTACAATGAGTTTGTTTGTTTTTGTTTTTGGTACTGGGGATCAAACTTGTGACCTCATGCTTGCTAGGCAGGTGCTTATGCCACTGAGCTAAATCCCCAGCCCTCTACAATGAGTTTGAAAGAGTGTTAATGACCTCAGATATACTTATCCCAAATAAGTATATTTCACTTATGTAATAACAAAATGCTGATTTCATCAAAACCAATAGGTTACATATATTTTTAGGTATTAAAGACCATGTCTAATGAAGAGAAAGTTTGAGACCTGGGAAGGAGTGACAGATAGAGTCAGGGCCACAGCATCTGTAATCATTTTGAGCAGCAAGGAGCTTTTAGAAGGAACAGCCTGGGCTCCATTAAACCAACAAGCAAACATGCGTATTTTTTGATAAACTACTCCACAAGCATTTCCTGACATATGTGAGCTTTCCAGTTTTGTCACTACTTTGCTAGATTTTTAGCAAGATAAAGCTTTTATCGTACCAAATCCTTTTATTTGAAAAGCTTATCTTTCATACTTACAACTTTTTAATATATTTTTCTTCATCCTACTTACTGTAAAGTTTATAACAAACTTGGCTGCAGTTAATATGTCTTTCTTTTTTTTCTTCTCCTTTAGTCTCATATTGTTATATTTTAAATTTTACTGGCTGACAACAGACATCTAAGTAATTGGGCATGTATTAGTGTCTTAAACCAGCAAACAAAGAAAAGAGCAAGTTAACTCTGTAATCAAGAATTTATACTGCACAAGAAATGTATTAAGCATATTAATAAAACAACAATTTCAACTTGAATTGGAAACCAAAAGTCAATTTTTCAGTTAGTTAAATTTGTCATATATATGCTAATGGGTTGGACTGTGACTTTTTTCTTCCCATTTCCTCCCTGCTGCAGTATAAATCACACTCTCAATCACTTTTTCTTCAGGACAATTAGACTGCCTTCCTCATGGGAGTTTTAAGGTGTCACTTAGCAATCAGTGGGTATATAAGCCCAAACCTGGACCCTCTAGTGCCTCTAGATCACCACTAGTCCTGGTGGGCCTCATCCTTGCTTGAAGTATGCAGTTTATGCTAATAGATTTGTGGCCCCATGCACTTCAATTCACACTTTACACACATACACTTCCCCATTTTGGTTCTCTTTACCAACACTGTGGGCTACTCAGATTCCTTTTGAGAGCTACTTTCACTTAGGACCACTCCTAGGTTCTAACTTGGGGTCATAGATTTTATCTGACTTAATCCAAGTCAGACTACTCAGTGTACCTGGGAGATGATGAAGCTTTCTTTTGCCCTTATGAAACAGGTTCCACCTTGGGCCCCCAAAATCTTACTGTGGTCCTGTTACACATCATTTCTGAATCCCTCTCAGGATCTGTTGCACTGGTAGGGGAGGATGCCAGATTGTGGGAGAGTTGATTTCCTCTCTGAGATAAAATTTCATCCAGTGATGCTAGAGGTGTTGGGTTTCTCACAGCTTGAGAGTCCCTTGATTCCAGGCAAAGTAGGCAGCAAGCTTTTCATCTCCAGTCTCTTCATGCCTGCAAGGAAATGTTGTAGAACTCAAAGGATTGGAAAGACCATGTGAGAAATAGTAGAGCTTGTTTTAGGTGTACATGAGCTAAACAGATGTGTCCAAAGGGCTGAGCCCCAAACAAAGGAAAGGCTCCAGTTTTATACACATTGTTGAAGGGGCTGGTCTCTTTCATGGTGCAGAATTTGTGGGTGGGAAAGCAAGTTGTCAGAAGAGCAAAGTCATTTCGCCAAGCTGTGACAGTTTTGTAGCTTAGCATATCTTGGTGGTCCTGCTTGGTCATAACAGAATGTTATGGGAATAGGAGATTATAAAACTTTCCTTACAGGGACAAAAGTTACTGTTTTTTTCAGTACTGGAACAAAGAACAGCAACTTTAGGGAGGGGGAAGCTCAGGAAAATTTGCCTTTTTTAAAGGTCCTGGTGCAAAAGTAGTTTGTTCTCATTGTGTAGCAGATTCCCTAGAAACACATTCTTGATCGTAGTTTCAAGAAACCCAAACCCTCATCTAAGTGCTCCCTCCAGTGCTCCCCTCTAGTAGCTCTTCAGAGAAACCCAAAAGCTTCTCCCTTCAGGGACTTTCCTCTACAAGGACCATTCCCTTTTGCCTGCTTTACCAATGCAGGGTCAGGTAAGATTTTCTTTCACAAATGACATCCATGGACCCATGTAAAACTCAACCAATCCAAGCACTTCTCTGCAGTTATTTTTATAAATTACAAAATAAACTTGCTTAAAAGTCATGGTATGGATACTGTCTTCCTTTCTAAAAATGAAATTCTAGCCAGAAGTTATAACAAACAGCAAGAATAGACTCCTACAAAATTGAGATGGCTGACTAACTGAGGATTTATATGGTGATTTGGAAAAAATTAGAGAAAATTAAATTCAGTGTCAGATCCTGTTGAAACTAAAGGCCCCGAAGAAGCAGGAGGAAGTTTGGACCTGGAACTTAGCAAACACAATTCAACCCCAGCCTTCTATTTTAGAATCAGGAGCTGTAGAACTATTATTAAAACTTATAAAACCAAAAAAGAAAACAAATTAAGATCCAAATGCTCTGACTTTGTTAACCTAAATTCTTTTTAAAGCCTAAAATATCAATTTCTTTTTTTTACTTTTTATTTTAAAATGAAACAAAATTTCATAACTAATGAGATAATAATGCTACACCATGTATCATTATCTTCAAAGTACTTATTCAGAGTATAAAATATAATCCAAATAGATTCTTGTAGAAAAGAAACAGATAATAATGCAAAAACTTCTTTCATATGAGCTAAGATAAACTGGTACTATAAATGAAACCAATTTTCAGATATATTAAAATATTTTTGAAAGAACACCATAGGTAATTCAGAAAAATACTAGAACTTTGCTATACTTACTGTTTATCTCTCTACTGTGTTGCTATCTGTATATTTATATATATTTTATGTGTCTCATGTAAGAGAAATCACTTGATATTATGCTCATTTGTCTGACTTATTTCATATAACACTATGTTTTTACATTGTATTCATTTACCTAGGAACATCTCAAGTTTATCTTTCTTTATGACAGTATAGTACTCCACTGTGTATAAATACTACTTTTTCCTTTATCTAGTCATCTTTTGATGGACTTATATGTTGATTCTAAGATTTAGCTATTAAAAATTGTGCTGCTATAAATATGGGTAAATACACATCATTGTAATACAATAATTTTAATTATTTTGGGAAGAAACTTACGAGTAGGGTAGCTAGCACAAATGGAATTTCCATTTTTAGTTTTTGAATAATTTCTACACTGATTTCTATAGTAGTTGTAGTAGTTTACATTGTCACCATCAATGTACAAGGGTTCTTTTTTCCTCATAGCCTTGCCAGCATTTGTTATTATTCAATTTTTTTATAACAGCCATTCTGTCTGGGGTAAGATGGAATATGAGCATAGTTTGAAATTGTATTTCTCTGATGGTCAGCAATGATGAACATTTTTTCATATATTTATTGGTCACTTGTATTTCTGAGAAGTGTCTGTTGAATTTGGTTGCCCAGTTTTGGATTAGGTCTTTTATTTTGGCGAGCCTAATTCTTTTGAGCTTTTTAAAAATATATAATCTTTTCTTCTAGGGATTACATGAGTTCTTTCTATATTTTTTATATTCATGGAATAGTGAACAGAAAACTTTTTCATTCTGTAGGCTTTCTTTTTTATTTTATTCATTGTTTGCCTTGCCATGTGGAGATTTTTGTTATGATACGATCCCCTTTGTTGATTCTCAGTATTGTGTCTTGGACCATTGGGGTTATGCTCAGAAAGTCCTTGTCTACACCGATGTTTATCAAGAATTGCACCTATTTTATCTTCCAGCAGATTAAATGCTCCTGTTTTTACATTTAGATATTTGGTCCGTTTTATTTTAAATTTAGCATGTGATGAGAGATGTGGGTCTAGACTCAATCTTGGGCATGTGAAATCCAATTTTTGCTGCAACATTTATTAAAGAAGCTTTCTTCTGGTGTATATTTTTGGTTCCTTTGTCAATGATCAAATAACTGTGTTCCTGGGATTGTTTCTGCTTCCTGTGTTCTGTTCCACTGGCTCACACACATAGGTTTTTGTTTTTGTTTTGGTTTTCTGCAGTTTCTTTATTGCTGGTACCATGCTGTTTTAATCACTGCAGGCTTACAGTACAGCTTTAAGTCTGGGGTTATGATGCTAACTGCTTTACTTTTGTCACCCAGGATTGTTTTTGGTATTCTAAGTCTCTTCTGATCAGACATAAATTTTAGGACTGTTTTCTCTACCTCTGTGAGAAATGACCTTGGTATTTTGGTTGGTGTTGTGTTAAATCTGTGTATAAATTTTGAAGTATAGCCATTTTGATTATGTTAGCATTACCTACCCCAAAACAGGGGACATCTTTACACTTTCTGATACCCTCCTCGATTTCCTTTTTAAGTGTGATGTAACTTCCATTGTAGAGGTCTTTTGCTGCCTTAAGTTGTAGCTATTTAATTTTTATGCTATTGTGAATGGTATTGTTATCTTAATTTGTTTTTATGCTTTTTTCTAAATTATTTTTCATTGAGTTTATCATTAGTGCATACTATTAATTTTTGTGTGTTTATTTTATATTCTGTTGAATTTGGTTATCAATTTTAGGAGTCTTATGGTTGATTTTTTGGGAGTCATATAAGTAATAGGAGTGCATCACCTATGAATAATGATATTTTGCCTTTGTCATTTTCTATGCTTATTCCTTTTATTTCTTTCTTTTGCTTGGTTACTCTGGGTAATGTTTTAAAGTCCAGTTGAACAGGAGTTGTGATAATGGACATCACTGTCCTCATTTTGGAGAGAAGGCTTTCAGTTTTTCATCATTTAATATGACAATGGCAGTATGTTGGTCATAAATGGCTTTATTATGTTAAGTACCCATTGAACATTTTCTGTTATTCAGTTTAGAAAGCCCTGTAATTCTTTCACTCTATGCATGGCTTTATACTATCGTGTTATGTTTGATATTATTGTATTTGAAATTATGCTCAACTATAGCAGAGTAAGAGATATGGTGTTAGCTACTGTTGATGTCCAGTTGACTTAATGTAAAGTACTGTGTTGCCTATGTTGCCCTGTTCTGATATGCTCTGTACTGCCCCCTTTTGTTTTATTCTCTTTCAAATTAAAAAACAAACAAACAAACAAAAAAACTGTTGAAGGAAGAACACATGAGGGTCTATTAAAATATGTGGTTCATTGTCTATATGTTTGAAATCCCTACAAGGATGTTAGTATTTATATTATTTTAAAAAAAAAGATAAAGACTTTCTATACTTATTTTCTCCAGAGTTTATACTATGAGTGAATGTTGGATTTTGTCACAGGCTTTTTCTGCATCTATTAAGATGATCATGTGATTTTTGTATTTGGTTTTGTTAATATGGTGTATCACATTAATTGCTTTGTGTACGTTGAACTATCCTTGCATCCTTGGGATAAAATCTACTTGGTTACGGTGTACAATATTTGAGATAATTTGTTACATTTTGTTTGCCAGTATCATGCTGTCCAGAGTCAAGAGAAAAATATTTACCCTTTACTCAGCCAAATGTCCATTCTCCCATATCTAGTTTCATAGCCATTCTTTTATGTTTTCTTTGTAATGAATAACAGGTATGTTTTCATGTATAGTGCTAGAATAAAATAAATACAAATTTTAACCAGCTAGTCATAAATGGAAAACCTCTGAAAGATAGTAAGAGGCATTCAATACCACATTTTAAAGAAAACATAGTATTACTTGTATGCCAGTAGTTTTGAGATGAGGCTAAATTTTGGAGGCTCAATTTTGTATAATTACATAATAACTCAGAAAGAAAAATTACCAATTCGGAATCACATGTGCTAAAGCATATGTTAATATTTTTCTTTAGAGACACACAGTTTTCTCTCTCCACTTGATCTAGGTTGAATGTTCTGAGCTCTATTTCAGCTCTGCTGTCTCAGGTCCCTGTTCTTCAGTCACTTAACAGCTAACATGGGCCCCTTCACTCCCATTCTCAGTCCTACACCGCCATTGTAAGAGGAAAGTGGAGGAGGGCAGAATCAGAGGCTGTGCATAAGGAGGAGGAAGCAGGAAAGGCATAAGGAGGGGGAAGCAGGAAAGGCATAAGGAGGGGGAAGCAGGAAAGGCATAAGGAGGGGGAAGCAGGAAAGGCATAAGGAGGGGGAAGCAGGAAAGGCATAAGGTGGGAGAAGCAGGAAAGGCATTAGGAGGAGGAAGAAGTAAAGGCACAAGGAGAGGGAAGCAGGAAAGGCATAAGGAGGGGGAAGCAGGAGATGGGGATCATGCACCTGAAAAATGGCCACAGGTTTTCCAGGCCAAGTTCAATGTCCTCTCCACTTCTGCTTGGAAGACAGAGGACAACCTGGGGCTAAGGTCTGGTGGAATATTTAGTATCTATTTATTTAGAGACACTTATATGATAGATTTTTTACCAGATATTGAAATTCAGATTTTCATTATTTGCTCAGTTTAAGTAGCAATTTGGATTTCCCTAACATCTGCACAATAGTGAACATCCTGCTAATAGTGAGCACTTTTCCAGATTTTCCTTACATTGAAGTCATCTAAAAATTACACTATTAGTAAATATCCACAAATAATTTTACACTGGGATCGAACTTGAGTCTAAGATTACCTCCATATTGATCATGAGTAGCTGTTGGTCCAGCAGATAAGTAATCCTTTTCCCTTGGCAACCTGAGAAGCCAACAAATGGAGGAGCGATTCAGCTCCTCCATATAGTTTTCTGAGACAGGAGCTTGTTATGTTGCTCAGGCTGACCTCTAAATCCAGTCCTTCTGCTTCAGCCTCATGGGTTGCTGAGATATAGGCACCTACCAATTTTAAGGACATCCTTTCTTTCCAGTGCTGGAAATCAAGCCCAGCATCTCAAATGTAGCAAGCAGGCACATGCTGTACCACCATAACACGAAGTCAGTGCTGTTGTCTTTAACAGGTGAAGTACACTTCTGGTTAAGATAAGAGTCCTGATGTTTGTGAACTGGGAGTCACAGCCGTGGGTACCACTCTGAACTCCTGACTTCCTCCCTGTACAGACAGGAAACCAAGCCCAACATCAACCTTACACCCTATAACACAAAAGGGAGAAAGAATTTGGGGATAAGAAATGTAAAACTAAGTGCATGAAAAGAATATCATTACACCAGCAAAGAAAAATTGGGATAATAAACTTGTGGTTAGCAAAAGGAAAATTCAAGAAATTTTCTCTGCAAATTTGAAAACTGTAATAATATATGGTGGAAGTTATTGTCGCTTAATGTCAATAAACTGTTATTCTATGATGTCATGAAATTCAATTTGTTGTTTTATAAACATCCAGAGAACAAAATATTATCCAGCAATAAAAAGAAATGAGCTATCCACCTATGAAAAGATATGGGAAAAACTTAGACTCATGTTACTAAGTGAAAAATCAGTTTTAAAAAGTGACATAGTATATGATTTCAACTATTGGACATTCTGGGAAAAGAGAAAACTATGAGGATTATAAAATATCAGTGTTTATCAGGGGATTGCAAGGACAAAGAGGTGAAAAGTTGGATCACAGAGGATCTCCAGGATAGTGGGATTATTGTGTGTAACACTGTAAAGGTAGATGTGCATCAGTATTCACTTATCCAAGGTCATATGTTACCATGTGATGAACTGTGAAGAGTAATTCCAGGCTCTTGTGTACAATGAGCAATGCACTGTAAACATGCACTTGATGGCAACAGTTACATTCAGTGCAGATTACAGGAAAATGTTCTCAGGGAAAGTCTGTGACAACAAAAATATTGCACAAACAGAAAAGTGTCATTGTGACAGGAAAGCAAAGGGCACTGCACAACACAGCAGCAGGCTTTTAGAATTTCAAGGATAAGCACCTTAGTGTGGGTGCATCCCACCCAGTCATGAGTTAGCAGTGACAGGAATGATTGACAGGTGTTGAGTCATCTTAGGGGCTTTCAAATGCATGTCCATCCCAGAATTCATTCTGATCATACATTCATGAAATGTAGTGTATAATCATGAATCTTTAGTAAAGTTTGAGTAGGGGAGGAGAGGTCCTGATTAGGCAGGGAAGGGATGGAATATCCCTGTTGTTTATTGAATTTTCTCCTCTGCTGTTCTTTGCTACAGACCTCAAACTACCTGAATACAGTGGGATGGTGATTTAAGACAAAAGGCATCTCCATCTCCTGGAAACTAGTGTTGAGCAAATCATTTTACCAAAATGAATGCTTCCTTAGAACTTCTCAGTAACAAGCAAAAGAACCTGTGTGTACGGTCCTAAGTGGCTGATTATATTATTGAGTCATTGGCTTTTAAAATGGACATTTCCTTCCTCTGTTCTCAAGTGCAGAGAACTCAGCTCCTTTTCTCTTAATACCATGCAAAGTGATGTTGCCATGGACTGGGTCTGAGAGTCTCTGAGGCTGAAATAAGGAACTCAGTCCAACCCTTGACAATTAGTATGTGTGTTTGCTGACTCTCATCACAGAAGAATTTTTAGGATGTGTCCATAAAAGAGACGTGAGAAAGATTTATTAGATGTAGACATAGGATGTACTCAAGAGCAGAGTGCAGGAACTCAACAAAGTGAGGCATGTTACAAGCCAGGGTAGGATGTATTTACAGGCTGTCTGCAATCTGACTGACCTCAGGTGTGTGTTTTCTTTGGACTCATTTGTTCCTGAAAAGTTCTTTGTTCTTTGCATGTATACTTGCTATGTGACTTGCTTCTCCATTGGATCAGTATTACCTAAGTGGCCATACATATAAACTCATTGGTTGATCACAGCCTTAACCCACATTGTACACAAGTGGTTGTGCTCTGTAAAACTTTTCCTAAAAATCAGGATCCTTGTCAACTCGATCAGGACCCTTTCTGTCTCTCAGGAGTTGTATCTCCCCCTCAATTAATATTTCCTACTCTTAGCTGCCATTATTCTTTAGAGTTTATTCTTTGATTTTGGGTAATATGAACTCAGTGTATTAGATGTCTACCAGCTTGAGAGTTATAGTACTCCTCTATATCATCGAGAGGTCCTATATCATTTCCTACATCAGCATCACAAAAAATAGTAATAATTAAGAGAAAAGGAATAATTTGATTTCTGCTAAGCTTTAGAAGAGGGGAGGTTAGGTAAGTCAGAAACAACCAAAAATCTGGAAAAAACAGAAGTTCAATTCTGACATGTATAAACATTATCTGTAATATGAAAACTCTATTCATTAGAATTGTTACAGCTTACCTGGGCTTCCTACAGACTACCTTTGTGTTTTGCATTTTACTGTGCACAAATCCATTGAATGAAATGCAATCAGTAGATTTTTCTACAGGAAAAGTAAAATGATGCTGGTGACAGAGGACCACCAGCATGTCAATGTGCTGACCACTACAACACTGCACTAGCAAGATGAAATTAGCACATATGCCTCTCTGTACAAATTTTGAAACTTTCTCACACACACTGGAATTCTACCATCAGGTAAAAATACCAGAAACTTCTATTTTATAGATGGCAACATTTAAATGTGATTTATCCAGAGTGTTGGCTAGTAAATACTGGAGCTGGAAAATGAAAATTCAGAAATTAGCACTGTAATTTCCTTTTAATGAGAAGGGAAATGTGGATACAGATACTGTACCTTGTATAGCTCAAATCTCCAAATTAGTGAGACCATTAGTAATATGGTTGGCAAAATTAGGGGCAATGGGACCACTGCCCTTTACCTGAATCTGGATAATATCTTGACTCCTGGAAATTTCCAAAATTCCAAACCAGGATGCATACATGCTAGACCTGCCTGTGGGATCTACAATAACCTTTCTTCACTTGGACTGTATCTTATGCATGCAGTTACAACAGAGTAAAGTGTAGGAAAGTATATGCGTATAGATACAACTGATATGACTCTGAACTCTGTCGACCACATTGTCTGTCATTCTGTGAAATACACCTGGGAGGTGCTGTAGACCTGGCACAACATTGGGAATTTTTAAACCTAGGGTATTCAGCACTTGTACCATTTTCCTTTCTGCTAGCCCAAGCCTGCTTGCTCTGTGTAACTTTGCCATTTAAACTTCATTAAACTTAGCTGCTATTGCCTTTCTGTCATGTATCATGTGACAGTTCTTTGTTCATTACACACAAGAACCTGGAAATCTCTCCCTGGGTCCCATCACCCACAGTGACTGTAACCGCCTGACCTGAACGTCCTTTCTTCCATGCTTATGTATTGGCTGAGATTCCATACTATCTGTGTACTTTGAGCAAGACTCCATCTAGACACATCCAGTAAGTGTTCCTAGAAATCCAGTCATTTCCTGAAAACTGCAATATTCTTCTGACAACTCAAATGATTTTTTTCCTCATGATGGAGACTGAACCAAATGCCCAAACATTCTACTGCTGAACCACTGAGCAACAGTGCCAGCACTTCCAAAGAAAACTTAAGGTGAAAACTGTTAAAGGAGGAACTCCTTTGACTTTATAGGTATGTAATTTTGGATTGTTTTTCAGAATAGACCACAGAAAATGTCTCTGTTTCTGGTAACTCAGCTGTGAAACTGGCTCACAGTTGAAAGTTTTCCTTTAAAAGTAATCATTATAGGATCACCCATGTAGGAGGCAGGCCTTATAACAACTATTTGAATGTCTATATTCAGCCTTCCAAGGATCCACAATCTAGCTTGCAATTCTGGGAGTTGTTTCGCTTTCTGCTTTAAGGAGTAACCTCTGCTTTGAACCTGTGTACTCTGGTAATTTCAGGCAACCAGTCTTATACCATTTCCTGAGAAATTATCTCTCTGACTTTTAACCTATTCTTGTAATGACCTCCAGAGCCTCTAGTTAATGATAAGGTAATAAAAAATTGCATACTTCTCACATATGGAAGCAATAATTGTTAAGTTCCATAAAAATTTCAATGCTGAAACTCCACTAGACCATATGTTGCTCCTTCTTGCTGGGAGAAGGATAACCTGCTTTTGCTCATGGCTGTTTACTCCCTTGCTGGGACAGGAATTGAGGTTTCCTGCAGCTTGTTTCAGGGGACTTCTGGTTTAGGAACAAAGTTACCTTCACAATAGCCACTGATTGTAAACCAGTAGGAGATGGAGAGATGGGCAGATAATTTCATTTTCCAGTTCTCATTGTGAAGAGTAATTTCAATTTCAGAGCTTAAATTTCCTTCAAAATTTTCCTGCATTCTAATTTTGTGACTAAAGTTATTGAAATGAAATACATTAACTGATAGAGAGCATAGCATAGAGATTAAAGGAAGAATTTTTTGCTTATAGTCATCAACAGAGTAACTGGATTTATTATTGTTTCTGCATATTTATCCAAGACCTTTTCTTACAATGTGCCTGCCATTATATAATAGTAATAATCTCTTGGCTCTTACTGAGAAGAGGAAATAATATATAACTTCCAACTTGCGAGGTTTCAGATAAACTGAATTCATGTTTCCCAAAATTGAAGAATGAATCCTAAGGAACAATAGGGGTTAAGAATACAAAAATTTTATTGAGAGAGATAGCTCCTAAAAGACAGGAGGGGACCTGGAAGTGGATTACCAATGATACTACTTCTCAAAGAAAGTTTTATAGAGCAAAATCATGAGGTGGGCACAACATGGGTAAAAACTATGGTTAAATCATAAGATTATAATTATAGTCAGTCAGGTAACTGATCTAATGCAGAAGCACATCACATAGCCAGTGTACATGGAAAAAAACAAAGGCATTTTAGGAAGGGATGGATTATGAGGTCTTAGTTCCCACTAACTAGGTGGGTATCTAGACTTTATTTGATCAGGTGTCTATCTAGACTTTATTTGATCAGGTTATACCAATTATCCCACTGGGGTGACTAATGTCTATCTAGACTTTATTTGATCAGGTTATATCAATTATCTTATCTCCTGAGGAGGCCTATAGACCTGGTCATAACATGTTAAGGTTAAGATTTGACCTCCAACAGATGGACCTCTGGTTGTAGCTGTAATGGGTTCTCATCTTCTGCACTGATTCCATTGAGAGCTTAGGCAACTACCTATAACATTTCTAGCTAACTTAGATATCTATAATATTACTTCAATGTTATAAATCAAAACACTAGAAACATTAATTCCAGAATTAATGTTTCCAATAGAATTATAATTTCCCTCTTTTCTTTCATAATGATGCTATGCAAATAAAAATGAAAAAGATATTTCACAACAAAAGAAAAGGTTGTTTTGGTAGGTATGTGAGTGCTACTTAAAGTTTTACTTCAATATTTAAATAATACTGCTTTATAGGATGTTTTTATAAAACATTTACTTGTGAAACATCTTTCATTTTTATTTGCATTAATAAGTGATTATTATTGATTTAAACCACTAACTTTTCTATCAACTTTGCTATAAACCATTAAATAACTAATATGCAGGGTTAGTATCTACCAAAATCTTCTCAATCCCCAGGGACTATCATCGTCTCTAAAGTACAATCATGCCTCAGTTTATGAATTTAATATGTTTTACAAGTTTGGGGAAGAAGGTTGTGTCTGTGTTCATTTGGGGAAGATGGACATGGTCATTTTATCACCCAATGTGGAATTTTTGCAAACTGAAGCAAGATTATGCCAAACACTTTTGTTTGTGAAAGGAGATGTCTGAAGACAGAAGCATCTATGAAAAGACTTATTACTATATCTGCTAGAATACGTTCTTCCTAAACTCAAGGAAGGTTATAGGGTAGTTAATAAGAAATATGATCTGATAAATAGCAGTTAGTGTGTAAATCATTGTAAATATGTTAATTGTATATCTACTCTGTGTTAAAATATTTGTATTTTTGAATCCTTCAATTTAACTAACATTGTGCATTTACCTTTATAAGTCATGGGGCTGGGCCTCTGCAGACTGCACAGGTGGAAGGTAAAGGGACAACTTCTTCAAGACTGATCAAGTAACAAGAGGAGCAAGAGGCAGAATATTATTCATATTAATGGTGGCTATAACCTCATATCATAGCAAAATCAACATCATCAAATTCTTCTGGGTATAGAGAGCAGAAAATAGCATTTAAACTGGGAGAAAAATAAATAGAATCTCCAAAGAGAACAATTTTGCAAACTAGTGATGATACTGAGAGGATGAATTTTGGAAAGCCTATGTGAATAATAATGATGCAACACATTTGTTAATAGCTTATTATATGCTAAGTACCTATATATGATCTAATTAGTATTCATTGTACATTATGTAAAGGATTTGCTAATATCTCCTTTTTGCAAGTGAAGAAACAAAGGTTCCCAAAGATTTGTGGCTTTCTCAACATCAACCATGTAGGAAACAGAGAAATTGAGAGCTGCACTTGATCATTTGATGTCAAAACCAGTGCTCTTCTCAACACACCACAGTGAGATGAAGCAAGTTTTCCAGGAACTTAGAAGGTACACAGCAGATCTCTGCATCTTTCTGGGCCTCTCATGTTACCGATCTTTGTTACAGAAACGCCATGAGGATATGTGGACAACTATATTTTTATTTCAAAGGAGCCAGCATTTCTTTAAACAAATTAATTCCATAAGGGTAGTTTTGGAAAAATTGTGTGTAACATAATGGCATTTATAGATTTCCAAGGGAAAAAAGAAAGTTGTTACAGGAGGTCCAGGGCTTCTTGGTGAAAGCACATTTTCTTAATTGGTCAACTCTAAACCTTCTATACTCTTTCTTCACTTTCTAGGAGCATGATTGAGCCAATCTTGGGTGGATTTAGACACCACAAATATTTCTAACTGGCACCGTTCACTTTTCTACATTTCGCTTTACACTCTAATAATTTAACCTAAGTCTTTAGGTTAAAAAATTATTAGGACTATTTTTTTCAATTATCTTTTTTGTCAGTACTTTTTGAATTATGATTTATATACAGTAAAGACACATCTCTTAAGGGGAGAGCTCAATGACATTTTATCTTTGTATATCTCTAGATGGCTGCCACCCAGATGAAGATGTAGAGCTTACATCTATGGCCTTCTAGTCAACAGTGCTCCTCCAGCTATGACCAACATCCTGTCTTTCATCATCATGGACTGTTTTGTCTGCTCCTCAGACTCAAGGCAGTGGGTCGGTGCATCGTGTGTTCTTCTGAATCTGACTTCTTTTGTTTATTATTTTTGTATTCCATTTGTATGCATGTGTTAGCAGTTTCTTTTCATTACTGAGTCCTATTCCATTGTACGAAAGGCTGCTTTAATATGAAATAGACCTACTTGGTCAATGTTTGAGTTTGCTCTTTAAATTATTGTGTCATGTTAAAAATTTGCATACCACAACCCAGTTGCAAAAGTATATAGATTTCCATATATTTGTAACTATTCTCATCTTATTCTTTTGTTCCTGTTTTAACTGCTAACAGGAGAAAAATGCAGTTGTAAAAATTCAAAGTATCATTTGGTATTAAAAAAGTGTATATTGCCCTCAATTAATTTGGGTTACATGTTAGTATTATAGTTCCAACTACCCATGAGGACTATTTTACTCTTCTGAGGATGAGAGGCATTCACTCAGGGTAGCAGGTAATTTCATATGGAAGTCAACTTCCAGGTTTTTTCTCCTTACCCACAAATGAGCAGTTTCCCCTCTAAGAGAGCATCATCCCCTCTGTGTTTTGAGTCTCATGATGCTACTCAGATGCTTCCAGCTAGAAGATCCTGCTGGAGGTCCTTGCAATCAGCAATCTCCCATTTTAATGCCACACTAAGCCAGCCAGACATTCTACCACTCCTGTTTTGCCTTTGGGTCTCAGAAACTCTCAACTGCCTTTGATGTATCACATTAAAGGGTGATGGTCTCATCTCTAGGTAGGAGCTGAGGAGGCTGCCTTGAGCCAACCATGGTGGTCACATTCTTCAGATCTTCCTAAACTACCATGTGGACAGCCTCATGCTCAGCACCATGGAATTCATGGCCTCTCTCATGGCTTTGGATTCTCCTGTGATGCACCGAGAGACCATGACTCAGTCTCACACCAGCCATCTCCAACCTTCCTGGGTGTTCCTACCACGTTTTTTTCCAATCTCTTTTCCAGGATATGTTTTTTAGTAGAGAGTCAGATTTTTCCTGCCTGACTCTGCCCTGCTCTTTTATCTCTCCTTGCTAACATAGTTTACAAAGGCATTCTCAAATTAGAGTGTACATTGGAATCTCCCAAAAAATACTTTTCAAAAGCAATGCCTGAACTTTATCATAAACCGAATAATTGAGTTAAAATCTCTAGAAATAGGAACTTAGGTATTAATGTTGTTTCAGGCTTCCTAAGTGATTCTAACATACAACCAGGGCCAGAATTCATTGGACCCAATGAAACTTTTTTTTTTTGGTGCTGGGGGTGAATCCAGGGTTTTGAGCAATACCAGGCACTTGCTTTACCACAGAACTGAACCCCCAGTCCTAATTAAGGGCTTTGGTTTGAGTCAATCAGGCTTAATTCTTGATGAATAAAATGAAATTTCAGAATTTCTGATGATGTGGTTTAGAACTAAATATCTCAGAAGAGGTGAGCAAGAATAGAACAGTGGACTAACAAGATAAATTACTTACTCTTCAGTTAGGCTTTTGGGAGATGATTGGACCTCTGGGATGATATATTCTTCCATGGATTAATCCATTAATGAATTCCCAGCTGAATGTGTTATTAAGAGAGAGAACCTGAGCCAAAGAAGCAGGTTGGGTCACTGAAGGTGTGACCTGGAAGGGTCTGTCTTTGTCTCAGGCTCCGCCTTACTTCTGTACTTCCTGGCCACCAAGGTGAGAGCAGCCTTCCTCTGCCCTTCTGCCATGCCAGTATACCTCAGAGCCAAACAACCTCAGCCACCATGGAATTGAAACCATGAGCCAAGTAAAGATATTTGATCCAGTGACAGAAAAGTTACTAATATTAACTCAATCTGAAGACATAAACTGTGAACACCGAGGACCAAAACAAAATAAAAAAATTACTTCTTTGCTTTAAACTAAGATATTTTTCCCTGAAATAACAATATTCATACAGAAGACAAAATAACATGGTGCTGAAGACATAAGAATGCCAGTTCTCAGAACCAAAACCAAATCGAGTTCTTTGCTTTAGACTAAGAATGTCTATTTTAAGGAAGGAAAGGAAAAGAAAAAAAAGAAAAGAAGAAAAAACTGGAAACAAAGCTTTTGTAAATCAGGAGGGGAAGAGAGGTTGAAGGGTGGTGTGTAAGGAAATGGGAAAAAAATCAAGATATATCATGTACAGGTACAAATTCTCTATAATGAATGTGATCATTATGTATACATAAAATATAACAATAAACTTGATCAATAAAAAAGTGAGAAGAATATCTATTTTTTGTCCTCTGAAAAATCAAAACTCACTTCACGTATGGGGAATTGAGAAGTGTTAAGCGAATATAAGAGAGTATCAGTTTAGTATTTTCACATTATCATCCCCATATTCTATTTATTTTTTTCATTAACCCATTGTTTCATTCACTATTTTTTGTGTGTGTGTGAAACAAAGTCTCACTATGTAGTTCAGGTTGACCTTAAACTCACTATATAGCCTGGAACTTGCAGTGACCCTCCTGCCTTACCCTCTCAAGGGCTGGGATTATAGGTGAGTGTCACCACATCTAGCTCCATTCACTATAGTTTAAATAATTACAGAAAGGAGTATTCTAGACCAGCACTACATGGAAAAGGAATTGGCAGGTTTGTGCATATTAAAAATGGAGCATCAAGAGACATTATTTATTCATTGAACAGATGAGTTAAGAGTCATGTGCTTCTTACACTTAAAAAGGGCACAGTGGAAAAAGTGTTCCTCTTCTTTAAAGGGCTATCAATTTAGAGAGGGAGTGGTCACACTGAATGGGGAACTAAATGTCCATAACTGTGGCTGGTGGGTTGAAGGAGTCTCAGTGAGCATTCTAAGACGAGATGTGACAATGTTGGAGTCATCTCTGAATTGACTCTTCCTCCCTTCATTTCAGATTGTCCTATACCTGCACCCTTGCCCCACACAGTTTGTGAGCAATCACCTCAAGGGAAATGTAGGCTAAGACCAACACCAGAAATTCCAACGGAAGTAAGATCTTTGGTAACATGAAGACAAAGAACAAGACTCCTTTCTAGTACAAAAAAATGGCATGTGGATTTACAGGCCAGCGAGAGGCCAGTCAGAGAAGACAACTCACCAAGAAAGCATTGTCAGCTACAGAAGACAGCCAAGCATCCTAACCAGGAAAGTGGGGACCAGAAGATGCAAATCTGGTCCATTCCAACTGAGATATATGAGAGTTTGAGAAGGATAAATGGATAGGGAGTTTTTGTTTAATTTGAAGATATAGAGCAAGGCAGAGGATAAACGTTCAATGGAAGTTTAAACTGATTAAATCAAAAGACAAAGATGCTAAACATGCCTCCATCACTTACAAAAGAAGGATTCATAGACACTGCCACTTTAGTGAGTGTTCCTGAGCAGAAAAATGTCCTTGATTAGAGAAAAGAGCAAAGCTTTTGAAGAAATCAAAGTAAAATTTTTCTAATTCTTGGATAGGGAACCAGGAAAATGAGCCTCAGACATAGTGTCCTGCATGAATAATGAAAATTTAGTGTAGCAAAAGCTTCATGTTGGGCACCTTAATAACAAATACCACAAGGAGAGTAAAGTGAATTAAAGTGAGAAATGGAACTGAAGTTCCTGCAATCTCATGTGTTTTGAAGAGATAGTTAATTTGTGAAGACTCCTCCCCCAAAAGTTAGCCACAGAAGAGTTGAATTATCATAATTATACTGAATCTTTAAAATCTCAGGTTGCTTTCTTTCTAGCAAGCATTATTTGTTTTGTTATGTTTCATTTGTGAACTAAGTTTATTGGCACATTTTAGGAATGCATAATGATCACACTGATCATCGAGAATTTGAAACTGCCCATGATATAACTTGATACATTTTTCCCCATTCCTCTACTCTCCCTTCTACCTCTCTTCACCTCCTTATTTACAAAAGCTTTGTTTCCATTTTTTCCTTTTTTCTCATCATTTTCCTTCTTGTCCTTCCTTCCCTTCTCCTTAGCTCCCCTTCTGATTTGAACATTTTCTTCTGATTTCACAGTATCTATTATACATTTTAGTCCTTATTTACACTTTCAGTTTCTCACACCATAGAAACAGTGCAGTGCTTACACATGTGTGCCCAATTTGTTTCACTTAAGCATGCTTATGTACTTAAGGTACTTAGGGTATAGCAAGAAATGTCTTAAATCCTTATTTATTGCAGAGTGATATTCCATTGTATAAAAACCCATATCGTCTTTATCCATTAATCAATTGATGGACATTTAGGAGGAGTGTTTCGAAGAGTTAGCTATTGTAAACTGTGCAGCTGTAAACATGGGTGTGCACATATCAACATGGTATGATGAGTTTAATTATTTTGGATTGAAAATGAAACTTTTCATCCTAGTATTTTTTAAGGAATCTCCATAATGTTTTTCACAGTGGTTTCACAGGTCTACAATCCTGTTAACAGTGGAAAAGAGTTCCTTTTTCCCCATAGCCCTGGTAGCATTTGTTATTTTTTTTAATTTTTTATTTGAAAGAGAATAACACAAAAGAGGTCAATAGAGAGCAGATCAGAACAGGACAACATAGGCAATACAATACTTTACATTAAGACAACTGGACATCAACAGTAGCTAACACCATATCACTTACTCTGCTATAGTTGAGCATAGTTTCAAATACAATAATATCAAACATAACACAATAGTATAAAGCCATGCATAGAATGAAAGAATTACAGGGCTTTCTGAACCAAATAACAGAAAATGATCAATGGGTACTATAATATCTCATTTTTGATAAAAAAAATTTTGTTTAAACTATCACACATATTCAAATTCCAATAAGACACAATGTCATAGATAGAACCAATGGTAGTAGAAAAAAAGAAGCATGGTAGGACTTCTAAGAAGGATGATATTAAATCAGCAATAGCTGTCATAATGTTTTGTTTTCTTCAAAACAGCTATTCATATCATCACACATGATATAGTCACACAAAACAGAATAAAACCATTCCAACTGATGATTGAAAACATTGAAAGGCTTCACAGCTATGAGATGGGGACTCATGCTTACCATAAAGTCTTATACACTCTTATCAACTCTCATACTAGGGAGACTATATGGTATTTACCTTTATGAGTTTGGTTTATTTCGCTTAAGAGAATGGTTTCAAGTCGTGTCCATTTCTTTATAAATATCTCTATGTGATCATTCTTTATAGCTGAGTAGTACTCCATTGTATAAAAATGCCACAACTTTTTTATCCATTCCTCAGTTGATGGGCACTTAGGTTGTTTACAAGATCTGGCTATTACAAATTGTGCTGCTATAAACGTGGGTGCACATATATCACTGTTGTATGATGTTTTCAGATCTTCTGTGAATATGCCTAGCAGCGGAATAGCTGGGTCAAATGGGACTTCCAAACCCAGCTTTTTGAGGAATCTCCAGACTGACCTCCACAGTCGTTGCACCAGTCGACACTCCCACCAACAGTGTAGAAGAGTTCCTTTTTCCCCATAGCCTCTCCAACACTTGTTGTTGGTAGTGTTTTCTATCTTGGCCATTCTTTCTGGAGTGAGATGGAATCTCAATGTGGTTTTAATTTGCATTTCTCTCATGACTAATGATAATGAACATTTTTTCATGTATTTATTTGCCATTCATATTTCTTCATCTGAGAACTGTGTATTCATTTCAGATGCCCATTTTTGGTTTGGGTCTTTGAATTTCGAGGGTCTGATTTTTTTTAATTCTTTATAAGTTCTAGACAGAAGTCCTTTGCCTGAGGAGCTGTCCATGAAGATATTTTCGCAATTTGTGGGTTTTCTTTTCACTCTGCTGGAAACCTTTTTTGACATGCAGAAACTCTTTAATAAGATGTGGTCCCAGTTATTGATTCTGGGAAGTATTTCCCATGTACTTTGGTTCTTGTTCATGAATTCTCTTCCTACCCCTATATCTTTGAGGTTTTTACCTACTTTGTCTTCCAGCAGTTTTAGTGTTTCTGTTTTAATATTTAGATCTTTGATCCATTTAGATTTTAGTTTACTACATGGTAATAGACATGGGTCTAGTTTTAGTCTTCTGCATATGGACAGCCAATTTTTCCAGCACCATTTGTTAAAGAGACTGTCATTCTTCCAGCGAGTATGTTTGGCCCCTTTATCAAAGATAAGGTGGTTGAGTGAGTTTGCGGTTGTGGTTGTATCTTCCAATCTATTCCACTGATCCTCGGGTCTGTTTCTATTCCAGTACCATACTGACTTTATCACTGTAGCTTTGTAGTATAATTTTAAGTCGGGGATTGTGATGCCTCCTGCCTTGCCTTTGTTACTTAGAATTGCCTTTGCTATTCTAGGTCTCTTCTGGCTCCAGATGAATTTTAGGAGTGATTTCTCTAGATCTATAAGGTATGTTAGTGGTATTTTGATTGGGATGGCATGAATCTGTATATTAATTTTGGGAGAATGGCCATTTTTACAATGTTTGTTCTTCCTATCCATGAACAGGGGATGTCTTTCCATTTTCTGAGGTCCTCTTCAATTTCCTTTTTCAGGGTATTATAATTTTTCACTGTATAGCTCTTTTAATTCTTTCATGAGATGAATTCCTAAGTATTTCATTTTTTTGGATGCTAGTGTAAAGGGTGTAGTTTCTCTTATGGCTCTCTCAGTAATTTTGTGGTTAGTATATAGAAATGCTATTGATTTTTGTGTATTGACTTTGTATCCAGCTACCTTGCTGAATTGGTTAGTTATATCTAGGAGTCTTTCAATAGAGTTTTGGGGGTGTTCTATGTAAAGTATCATGTCATCTGCAAATAATGATAATTTAACTTCCTCTTTTCCTATCTTTACTCATTTTATTTCTCTTTCCTGTCTTATTGCTCTGGCTAGTATTTCCAGTACTATGTTGAATAGCAGTAGTGATAATGGACATCCTTGTCTTGTGCCTGATTTTAAAGTAAAGGCTTTCAGTTTTTAACCATTCAATATGATGCTGGCTGTTGGTTTGTCATAGATGGCCTTTACCATATTGAGATAAAGACCCTCTATTCTAATTCTCTGTAAGGTTCTTATCATGAATGAGTGTTGGACTTTATCAAAAGCTTTTTCTGCATCTATAGAGATGATCATGTGGCTCTTCCTTTTGGCTCTATTGATATAGTGGATTACATTTATTTTTATGCATATGTTGAACCATCCCTGCATTCCTGGGATGAATCCTACTTGGTCATGCTGTATAATCTTCTTGATGATCTGCTGCATCCTGTTTGCCAAAATTTTATTGAGAATTTTTGGATCTATGTTCATTAGGGAGATTGGGCTATAGTTCTCTTTTTCAGTTGAGTCTTTCTCTGGTTTTGGTACTAGAGTGATATTTGCTTCCAGGAATGATTTAGGAAGAATTGCTTCCCTTTCAATTTCATTGAAGAGTTTCAGGCGTGTTGGAATTAAGTCTTCTTTGTATTTCTTGTAGAATTCTGCAGTGAATCCATCTGGGCCTGGACTCT